>PVIC010058253.1:0-10431 GCA_004025085.1 Thryonomys swinderianus | reverse complement strand
ACTATGGTGCCCAGGCAAGGCGCCACGAACTCAGCAATCCTCCTGTCTCTGCCTCCCGAGTGCTGGGATGACAGGCGTGAACCACCACGTCCTGCATTGTGGTATGCAGTGTTGATTGTTGGTGGGCGTGTCTCCACGCCCAGCATGATATGTGGTTACCGGGGATCAAACTCAGGACCTTGCACTTGCGAGGCAGGCGCCGGAACCACTGAGCTAACCCTCCGGCCCCCAAGTTGAGATTTTAAAAAAATAACATAGGGGGCCGGAGATTTAGCTCAGTGGTTCCGGTGCCTGCCTTGAAAGCGCAAGGTCCTGAGTTTGTTCCCAGGTAACCACATACAATGGTATATATGGTATATATATATATTATATATATATATATATATATATAATATATATATATTATATATATATCTGCAAAACCTCTTGAGCTCAAAAGTGAGGCTTCTGGGAGGTGATTGAATCACTGAGGCAAAATACTCATGAGTGCATTCCTTCAGTGATGAGTTTATAGCTAAATGTCAAGTTGCAGCCTGGTTGGGTCTGTCTTCCTCCCCTGCTTCTCCCTGACTTATCTCTGTTTCTCAGTCACCATGACTTGAGCACTTTTGCTTTAGCCATGCCTCTCAGCCATGCCACCTTGCCTTGGTTGGAGCTAGCTGACTCATTTACCATCAGCCAAAAGAAACATTTCCTCCTTTCATTTGTGGGTTTCCAATATTGTTCCTCAGCAACAAGAAAGTGACTAGGACAACAGTCCTTAGAAGATGATGAAGTTGGCATGGTACTTTGTAGTGTGCACCAGAATCAACTCCAAATGAATCCACGGCTTAAAGATAAAGCTTTGATGCTGCAAACATATACTAATAAAAAATTTCTGAAAGGTTACACTTTGAAATCTTGATTGTACTAGAGGAAGAGAAATAGGTAAATTCTTTATTACCTAGGAATAGAGAAAAACTTCCCTATGGTTTAAGGGAGAAAAAAGTAAAAATGTTCTAATATATACTGTCTCATGCAGAGAACGGTCAAATTCTGACAGCCCTAGATATGGTTCCTTATTGTTCATAAATAACATTTTCTTTCCGATCCCTCTGCTACTTTCACTATGTTGTTTTGGTTTCTCTAGCCCAGTGTCTTTATTTTAGTACTGTAATTGTGACTTACTATCTCCCTTTCATTTTGGAGGACCCTTTCTTTTACTTTCCTGTTTGTTCTCTTCCTGTCTTTTTCTATATAGCAGTCCTGTGCAATCTGCCCCTTTTCTCTCCATGGTTTTGGTTACACATGTCCACTCACTGTCCAAAAACATTAGATGGAGAATCTAGAAAGAAACACTGGATAAGTTTTAAATTGGATGGCACTTTGAATAGCGTGGCAGAATCGAGCACTATCCCACTTCCTCCCATCCACGACACAGACCATCACTTCCTCCGACATTTTGCGTAGGGTACCTGCCCCTTAGCCAGTTTGCAACTTTCTTGGCTGTCAGATGAACTGCTGGATGTTAAGGTATCACAGGATTGTGTTCAAGTACTCTTCTTTAATTACTAATGGCCTAAAAGTACAAGAGTAATCATGACAGTAATTTGGATATACAAAAGACAAGGTATAAAGAGAAAAAGTGAAAGTTCTTGACTTATTAAGGAAATAAAGAGAATATATGCTGTTGTTACTAAAATCTGTGCTAAGAATGTTCTATCCATGAAAATATGAGTAATGGAGAAGAAACTAGTACTATTTTCATTGTTGACCTCAAGCTGCTGAATTCATAGCCAAAATATGTAACAAGTCCTTAGGAAGGAGAAGGATAAAAAATATATATGCCAAGACCACCCACAGTTTCAGGCACTACTGGAGATCTTAGAACATATCCCCACAGTTAAGAGGGCCTACTGGTGCCGGGAGTGGTGGCTCATGCCTGTAATCCCAGCACTCGGGAGGCAGAGACAGGAGGATTGCTGAGTCCGAAGCTTGCCTGGGCTACATAGCGAGCTCAGGGCCAGCCTGAACTACAAAGCGAGACCGTGTCTCAAAAAAAAAAAAAAAAAAGAGGGCCTACTGTTCTGGAAGATTTCCCTGCTGCCGAATATTCCCCTGACCTCATTCCTCTTTCAATCAGTGTGGGGCAGGGGAGCTCAGAATAAATGAGTCAGGGAACAGTGTTATTAAGAGAAGCTGCACGTTCCAGGAAAAGGCAAAGCACTAAGCAACAACTCAGCCTTTTTGAGATTCAAAATCCAGATACTGGAAAATAACAATTTGAGAAAAACAAAAAGAGAGAGAGAGAGATAAAGAGAGAGAGAAACGTAGATCTCCAAACCAGGAAGGATCTGACAGAAAAATTTAAACTTACAGAGAAATTGAAGAGACAGATCAGAATGTGGAGAAGGGAAGGAAGATCCGTACTTTTCTCCCTGGTTCCCAGCTTGTGGCTCGTGGGAAAGGGAGGTTAAATCTACAAGGACAAAGTGAAAATGAGGCTTTCCAGAGAGCCTTTGGGAGAAACACGGGGTGGAATTAACTGGTGAGTGGTTGGGCCTCCAGGGGGAACGTGGGATTCTACTCTCACTTGAGTCCTCCCACAGGCAACAGCCGGTGAATGACCAGAGCAATCACACACCACATCCACGGCCGAGACACTGGTTGGTTGGTTGGTTGCCATTCTGGGGAAGAGTTGACTCCTTGAACCCAGGACTCAGAAGTCATGTGACAGAATTGCACAAGGCCTCCCAGTGTTATGTTACCAAAGTGACTGTGTGAGCAACCGCCCTGTGAGACAGCTGGTGGTAGGGAGTCACAGTCAGGCCAGAAGGAGCCTCCCTGAGGTTTAAGGGACATGGTCCCTGCCCCACATCTGAGGCTGAGCACAGGTGGAGATGCTCTGGATTTGAAAGTCTTGGCGTGGGACCGTTAATCCTATGGTCCCCGGTCCCCGGTCCCCATGCCCAACACAGATCTGGGGTCTGGCTGCCTTCTTTAGTCACCTGTGAGAGCAGCAACACATCTTGACATTGCTCCAAAACTATAGCTCCTGGAAGCAAACACATTTAAAATCACAGAAAAATTTTTGTTTTCTTTTGATTTTTACTTTTTTCCTAAGTTTCTACATACTTTTGGGGGGGCTTGGGGTTTTTAAATGTATTATTATTATTCTTTCCTTTCCTCCTTTCTTCTTTGCCATTTATTGAGGTTTAGGGAATTTTCCTTTGGCCTTCTTCCTTACTTCTTATCTCTTTTTCTTAATTCTGTTCTTCTTTTTAGTTTTCCTCTTCTCTCTTTTAATGTTTTCTCTCCTTTTAATCACCACATAATTTCTTTATTTCTCCTTCATCTTTGTTTCTAAATTTCTCATCAGTTTTTTCTCTTATTATCTAATCCTATAAACTTGCTTCTATTCCCAATAGGATTCGTTCTACTATTGCTCTCTCTTCTTTTTCATATCATATAGTTTAAGGTTTCAAATTTTTCTTGCATTCCCCCATTCCTAAATCCTATATCTTTAATAGTATAATCATAAAGCTCTATTAGTCAACTACATAATATAAGTTTACATAGTTGGTAATTAGTCAACTATATAAAGTTACTATGAAACTCTTTTCCATATTACAAGAGATATAGCTTTAGTACATACTAGCTGTAAGTCAATATCTGGGTCGTCTTAAGATTTACATGATAAGTGTGGATTTCTTCTCTAGTCTTAAGTGTGGTACATAGTTCTTATGTTGATATCAAATTTGTCTTGGGCTGCACTACTGTAGCTGATTTCCTTGGTATTACAAAAGTTGCATAATGACTGCTATTTCTAACACTTATTATTTGTAAACCAACACTCACTATCTTTGTGATATTAACAATTCTAGAGTTCATTCCCACAAAACTCGATGTTAGGCTAATTACGCTGCATCCTCCCCTCTCAGATAACCCAGGTGGTTGGATCCTGGGGCTGAGGTGAAAGACTATAATTAGCCATGCCCAAAGTACATCACTGAAAATTAACTAAGGAGACTTCTACACCAGAAACAAAGTCTTTACATTATAAGCATCCACTAGCTGCATCACAAAACAAAGTAAAACAAAAAACAATGGAAACATGAGAAAACAAGGTCACAAAATCACGCCTAAAACTTCTAACTTTTTGGTAGCCAATAAAGAAGTTATCTAGGGGGAGATTTTCATAAGACACATACCTGAAATACTCAGAAGGATAACAGAGGAGGTTACTAAACAATTCAAAGACATGTTCAACAGGATCACAGAACATATAACAAAACAGAAAATGAAAGTAATAGCCAAAGAGATCCCTGAGTTTTCAGAAGACACTAAGAAAAGCTAGATGATCTAACCAAATCAATATAAAGCATGAATAATCAGTTAGCAAAGAATCAGAGTTCACAGAAAGGTTTCAATCTGGAATTCAGGAGATTAAAAATTATATTGAAAATATGAGCAGTAGAAGCTATCAACATGAGAATAAAATTTCAAACTAGAAGACAATGATCCCTTCAAAGTTCATCTACTCAAAGATGAAAGAAATAAGAGAACATAAAAAATGGATTTGCCAGCTATGAGATGATGCAAAGACTAAGAGTGATCAGAAAAAGTGAAAAATCAGAAGACAACACAAAAGGCATTTTTAAAAACTTTTCACAGAAATGAAGGCTAAGAAAAATCCCAAATATAGAGAAAAAATAAAGATTCAAATAAAGGAGGTATATAAAACCCCAAATATCCATGACCAAAAGTGAACCCTCCATGCCACATTACACTTAAGGTTCCAGATGTTACAGGAACAAAATCCCAAAACCTGTTAGATAAAGGCAACAAATTACATAGAAACACATCGAAAGTACACCACACTTCCCCACAAACACCTTAAAGGCCAGCATGCCTTGAAGCAAAGTGTTTTCAGCCCTAAAAGATAACAACTTTCAATAGAAAGAGATCTCATTTGTTAATTTCTTCTGCTAGTTTTCTTGCTATAGAGGTTTTGTTCATAAAGTCTTTCCCTAAGCCAATGTCTCCAAGAGTTTTACCCACCTGTTTTGCAGCAGGTTTAGTGTCTCTGTTTTAATATTTAGGTCTCTCATCCACTTTGATTTTAGTTTAGTACATGGTGAAAGAGATGGATCTAGCTTCAGTCTTTGGCAGGTTGAAACCCAGTTTTTCCAGCACCATTTGTTAAAGAGGCTGTCTTTCCTCTATTGAGATGTTTGGCTCCTTTGTCAAAGATGAGGTGGCTTAGTGTATCTGGCATTGTTTCTGGATCTTCTAATCTATTCCACTGATCCTCAGGTTTGCTTCTTTGCCAGTACCATGTCATTTTTATCCCAGTAGCTTTGTAGTAAAGTTTCAAGTTGCAGAAGTGATACCCCCTGCCATGTCCTTGTTTCCTAGAATTGCTTTTGCTATTCTAGTTCTCCAGTTGTTCCAGATGAATTTTTGGATGGTTTTCACTAGATTATGAAATGTGCTGTTGGGATTTCAATTGGGATTGCATTGAATCTACATAGCAGTTGTGGGAGTAAAGCCATTGAATCATTTATACTCAAATGGACGTACCTTCAGGCCATAATCATAAGTGAAATAAATAGCTCACAGAAGTGCAAATATCATATTTTCTCTGATATGAGAAACTGAAGTTATAAATGTGTTCTAGAATGTATGAGTGATACTGAGAAATAGTAAATATTCAAAGAGTAATGGGGCTTAGGGTAAATAATGAAGAAAGAAAAAAATTGATAATAAAAAAGGAAACAATGCTTGTGTATATAGGGTGGGGGAGGGTGGGTTGGGGAGGGGGAAAATGAGAATTAAGCTGTGTCATATACTGGTACAAATTCTCGATGTGGAGTGTAATTGTGAGGTGTATATATAAGGTAGCAATAAAATGTACAAAATAAAAGATAACAACTTTCAAACCTGACCTGTTTCCTTAAAAATATTTCTTCAAAATTGATGGACAAATAAGTTATTTCCATTATAATGAACATCTCAATAAATTCATGACAACCAAACCAGCATTTAAAAGATGCTCAAGAATACTGTAGAAGACACAGTGAAGCCAACAATTCAAAAATCTCAAAAAGAATGACTACATCTGCCAGAAATAGCAGCTAATATATATATAAATGCACACACACACACACACACACATAATATGGACAGTCCAGCAGAGTGATAAAAATTATAAATATATATGCATGAAATACTGGCACACCCACTTGTGTAAAGCAAACACAAATGGACATGAAAAATCAGATAAACACCAATATGACTGTAATGAGGGAAATCAATATTTTACTGTCACAAAACAACACATCAACTAGTTAAAAAAAAGTTCAACAAATAAACCAAGCCTTCAAATAAATGAATTTAAATTGGGCATAGTGGCACACGCCTGTAATCCCAGCACTCAGGAGGCAGAGGCAGGAGGATCACTGTGAGTTCAAAGGCAGCCTGAGCTACATGGTGAGTTCAAGGCCAGTCTGAACTACATAGAGAAACTGTCTCAAAAAACAAAAACAAACAAAAGAAACCCAAAAAACAAATAAATGGACTTAATAGATATTTATAGAGTGTTCCTTTCATCACTAGGATACACCTTCTTCTTAGCTACTCATGGGAGCTTCTTCAAAAGTGATTACATTCTAGCCTATAAAACATGCCTAAGTAAATGCAAAAGAATTGAAATTATCCCATACATATTATCAGATTGCAGTGCAATGAAATTAGAAATCAATCCCAAAAGAAATTGCAGAAACCAAACATATAAAAATTAAACAATAACATCTTAAATAATTAATGTGTCACAGATGAAATTAAAGAAGAAATTAGACAGTATGTACAATCAAATGAAAGTACCAGTACTGCATACTGAAACCTATGGGAAACAAAGAAAGCAGTCTTCAGAGAGTAGTTTATACTAGTGAATGGCCACATGAAAAAAAAAAATAAGCTCAAATAAGTAAATTAAGGATGAATCTCTAGGCCCTAGGAAAACAAGAATACTCTAAGTCCAAAGCTGGTATGAAGAAGGAAATGATAAAGATCAGAACAGAAAATTATGAAATTGAAACCAGGGCCAGAGGATTAGCTCAGTGGTTCTGGCGCCTGCCTTGCAAGCATAAGGTCCTGAGTTCGATCCCCGGGAACCACATACAATGCTGGGCGTGGGGACTTACGCCCACCAGCAATCAATACCACATACCACAGTGCTGGGCACGGTGGCTCATGCCTGTAATCCCAGCACTTGGGAGGCAGAGACAGGAGGATTGCTGAGTTTGAGGCTTGCCTGGGCTACACAGTGAGCTCAGAGCCAGCCTGAACTACAAAGCGAGACCCTGTCTCAAAAACAAAACAAAACAAAACAAAACAAAACAAAACAAAAAAGAAATTGAAACCAAAAATAATACAAAGAATCAATGAACTGAAGAGTTGGTTCTTTGAAGGAATAAACAAAATAGACAGACAAGCTCACTAAAATAAGGAAATAAAGACATAAATTCAAGAAATTAGAAATGAAAAAGGTGAAATCACAATGGATACTGCTGAAATTTAGAAGACAATCAGTACTACTTTGAGAACATGTACTCTAATAAAATGAAAAATTTAGAAGTGGATAAATTCCTAGATCTATATTAAATACCAAAGCTGAACCAAAAGGTTACAAAAATCCTGAGTGATTCAATATCAGTGAAACTGAAGAAAGAAATCTACCAACTAAGAAAAGTCCAGGTCTCTATGGATTCACTCCAAAATTCCATGAAAACTTTAGAGAACTAATGCCAATATTTCTTAAACTCTTCGATGAAACTGAAAGGGAAGCAGTACTGCCAAAGTTATTCCTGGAAGCAAGCATGATCCTTATTCCAAAATCATAAAAAGACCCAACCAAAAAAAAAAAAAAGAAATACAGGCCAATATTTTTAATGAACGTAGGTGCAAAAATCCTTAGTAAGACCCTGGAAAACAGAATATAACAAATCATCAAAAAGATGATGACCAAGCAGAATTCATTCCAAGGATGCAAGGATGCTTCAACACTTGTACACAAATAAATGTAATGTATCACATAAACAGAAGCAAGGAAAAAACTACATGGTCGTCTCAATAGATGAAAAAAAGTGTTTGACAAAATTCAACATCCATTCATGATAAATACCCTGAAAAATATAGGAACAGAAAGTCTTTTTCTCAACTTTATAAAAGTCATCCATGGGCCGGAGGGTTAGCTCAATGGTTCCAGCGCCTGCCTTGCAAGCACAAGGTCCTGAGTTCGATCCCTGGTGACCACATACAATGCTGGGTGTGGAGACTCACGCCCACCAGCAATCAATACCATATACCACAGTGCCGGGCGTGGTGGCTCACGCCTGTAATCCTAGCACTAGGGAGGCAGAGACAGGAGGATTGCTGAATTCGAAGCTTGCCTGGGCTCCATAGTGAGCTCAGAGCCAGCCTGAACTACAAAGCGAGACCCTGTCTCAAAAAAAAAAAAAAAAGCCATCCATGACAAAACAACAGTCAACATCATACTAAATAGAAAGTTTAGAATTTTCTATCTCCTATCATCATTCCTGTTCAATGTAGTTCTTGAAACATCAGTGAAAGTAATTAGACAAGAGAAAGAAATAAGGATAGGAAAGAAAGAAGTTAAATTACCATTATTTGAAGATGACATGATTATGCACAGAGAAGACCCCCAAAACTCCACCAAATGGGCTGGAAATTAAGCTCAGTGGTTCTGGCATCTGCCTCGCAAGTACAAGGTCCTGAGTACGATCCCAGTAACCACATACAATGCTGGGCGTGGGGACTCACGTCCACCAGCAATCAATACCACATATCACAGTGCTAGGCATGGTGGCTCATGCCTGTAATCCCAGCCCTCGGGAGGCAGAGACAGGAGGATTGCTGAGTTCGAGGTTTGCCTGAGCTACATAGTGAGCTCAGGGCCAGCCTGAACTACAAAGCAAGACCTTGTCTCAAAAAAAAAAAAAAAAAACTCCACCAAATGACTCCCAGAAGTAATAACTAAATTCTGTAGTGTTGCAGGATACAAAGTTAATGCTCAAAATTAATAACATTTCTGTACACTAATAAGGAACTCACCAGGAGAGAAATTAGGAAAACAATACCTTTCACAATAGTATGAAGAAAAATGAAATGTTTGAGAATTAACCTAACAGCCAGGTGTGGTGGATCACACCTGTAATCCCAGCACTTGGGAGGCAGAGGCAGGAGGACTGCTGAGTTTGGGGCTCGCATGGGCTACACAGTGAGCACAGAGCCAGTCTGAACTACAAAGTGAGACCCTGTCTCAAAAAAAAGAATTAACCTAACAAAGGACATGACGGACTTCTATAGAGAACTATAGTGCCCTGAAAAAAGAACAAAATGGACATCATAAAATGGAAATATCTCCTGTTTCTCAAGAGGTAGAACCAGTATAGTCAAAATGGCTGTACTTCTAAAACTGTTACAGAAGTGGCAGAACTAGAGAAAGCAATCTTAAATTCATACAGAACCAAAAGAGACCTAGAATAGCAAATGCAATTCAGGGCAATAAGGGCAAGGCAGAGGGTACTGTAATCCTGGACTTCAGGTTATACTACAAAGCTACACTGAAAACAACAGCATGGCACTGACACAAAAACAGACTTATGGGACAGTGGAACAAGATAGAGGATGTAGAAACAACTCCAGACACAGTTAGCTGCCTATCTTTAACCAACGGCCAAATCCTTACCTTGGAGGACAGTCTCTTTTACAAATGATGCTGCAAAAACTGGCAGAATATTAAGTCTAAATTGATATTTCTCGGCATGCACCAAACTAAAATCAGAATGGATTAAATATCTAAATATTGAAACAAAAATACTTAATCTGCTGGTAGATAAAATAGTAAAACACTTCAGGAAATAGGCACAACCAAAGACTTGCTAAAAAGAATCCCAGTTATACTAGAAATAATAGCAAGAATCAACGAATAGGATTAAATCAAATTAAAAGGCTTCTGAAAACACCAAAGAGTGAACAGACCATATACAGAAAGGGGAAAATTTTTGCCAGCTACTCTTGAGAAAAAGGACTAATATCTAGACTACATAAAGAACTCAAAAGATAAAAACATTTAAAGACTCAATCAAAAATGGATACCTGAAATACACAGACACTTCTCAGATGAAGTACAAACAGCCAATAATATGTTCACTACAAGATTGAGCTATCACGAACTGAGCTGCTATGAACAAGGGTGTACATCTGAATTTCCAATGTGAGTTTTTAAGTTCTTTTGGGTATATTCCTAGCAGGGGTATAGCAGGGTCAAATGGGACCCGTAGTCCTAGTTTTCTGAGAAATCTCCACACAGAACTCCACGATGGTTGCACAAGTCTGCAATCCCACCAACAGTGGAGAAGGGTTCCT
>PVIC010058252.1:0-10430 GCA_004025085.1 Thryonomys swinderianus | reverse complement strand
AAGTCCCTTGGCTGTGTTAATGCCCAGCACTCCCAAGGTGCTAGTGAGAACTACTCCTCCCTCCACAGCGTAGCTTCATGCCTGGAGTGTGTGGTTGGAGGGGGCAGTGGCTGGAAATCATAGCCAAGCTTTGGGGCTTTTTGATCTGAATTAGACTTATAAAAATGTGTGATCTCTCCCAGAAGTCAGTATTGTGCTCTGCTGAGCTGGGCAGTGATGTCAGTGGGTGATGTTGTGTCCATCCCACAACTAGAAAAGCATTACGACATCTAATACGGGTCTCAGGAGGGTTGTGAAGTTATTTTCCCTTAAATCCAAAGATGGGGTTCTTCCCTGGGTAGGTTTGGTGTTGGAGTCAACAACGGCCATGATGCCTCAGCAGTCTGAATCTGCAAATACCATGATGCCTAGGGAACCCCAAGAGTTTTATGACTTGGCATCCTATTATTGTCACCACCATCAGCATTTTTTTTTTTTTTTTTGCTTTTTGGAGACAGGGTCTCGCTTTGTAGTTCAGGCTGGCCCTGAGCTCACTATGGTGCCCAGGCAAGCCGCCGCGAACTCAGCAATCCTCCTGTCTCTGCCTCCCGAGTGCTGGGATGACAGGCGTGAGCCACCACGTCCGGCACTGTGGTATGCGGTGTTGATTGTTGGTGGGCGTGCCTCCACGCCCAGCATTATATGTGGTCACCAGGGATCGAACTCAGGACCTTGCTCTTGCGAGGCAGGCGCCGGAACCACTGAGCTAATCCTCCAGCCCACCATCAGCATTATTTAAGCTGAGAAGTTTAAGGAATTAGGGATTATGGTGGGAGAGCAACTACAAATTCATGAAGAGGACTCTGCGGGGATTCTAGGTTAGGCTTAGATTCAGAGTTCTTTGGAACAGGTCCAGCTGCAGCCACTGAATGCTGGAGGGATTCTGGGTTCTCAGAGACAAAACCGGTCCTCACAGGCTACACGTGGCCCGCTGTGGACACACAGCACCTGCTGTCTTACAATCCTGTGAAAACAGACATGGCAGCCTGGGACGGCTGATTAATAGCAGCATATTCTTTCGAACGTGCTTCCTTCCCTACGCTTTGCAAAAGTCAAACTATAGCAGGCTTCTTCCTGGCACGAGCTGCGAGCCTGATCAGTGCCAGTGTCTGAGAAACGTGCGTGCTGGCTATCATGGGTCTGCGTAAAGCCAAGCTTTACGAGCCTTGTGACCAGCGAGCCGCTCGGGAGAGATGGCACCGGACACCATCCTGCCCCTGATGGGTACTTCCTGTTCTTGCCTCTGCCGGTGTGGCAGAGCTCCATCATCTATTGTGGTAGTTTTAGTTCTGTGGGTCCTTTTCCTCTGGTGTTCTTTGTTCCTCTCTCACCCTCCTCTCTTTCCTTCCCTTCCTACCTCTAAGGAATAAATAAAAAGCTGAATGTTCTCCCAAATTTCTATTATTTTTTCAAATATTAGGCCAGATTTGACAGGAAATCCTGTTTAAATGACTGTTCAACTTCCTTGAACTGATTTTTAGATAATACAAAAAACTTGGCTGTGAAACTGACTCCAAAGGAAAAACCTTGGCTTAGTTAATATTAGTGGCACATGAGGGAAACAGTATCGGTTTGGCTCGAGGGAAAAGGTAGGTGATTTATCAAGTGCCTAATGGTACATGAGGGAGGGAGGCCTCTAGCCTGGCTCAGAATTTCAAGCCAGCAGTTCAGGGCGTCAGGACTTTCCTCTGTCTCGTCTCGAGGGCTCTTCCACACTGGCTTCTCTGGAGGAAGAAGTCTCTGCCCCAGGCACTGTATTTGCATTTTTGGAAAACTCAAATGACCAGCCAAACTGCACCAAAATGGTGTTGGCCCCTTATTACCAACTTGACATACACTGAACAAAGAGTCTTGCTGGTGCAGCCTGGTCATTTGTCTTCCCTGAGTCTGAACTGCTGGACCCAGAGGGGATATTTTTATTGCACAAAGGACAGGCAAGGGGCCGGAGGTTTAGCTCAGTGGTTCCGGTGCTGCCTCGCAAGCGCAGGGTCTAGAACTGGATCCCCACTAACCACATACAACAATGCTGGGCGTGGTGACTCACGCCTGTCATCCCAGCACTCGGGAGGCAGAGGCAGGAGGATTGCTGAGTTCGAGGCTTGCCTGGGCTCCATAGTGAGCTCAGGGCCAGCCTGAACTACAAAGCGAGACCCTGTCTCAAAAAAAAAAAAAAAAAAAAAAAAGACAGGTGAGATAACATATTGGCAACAAAAGAGATAGT
Organism: Thryonomys swinderianus; assembly: GCA_004025085.1. Taxonomy (NCBI): domain Eukaryota; kingdom Metazoa; phylum Chordata; class Mammalia; order Rodentia; family Thryonomyidae; genus Thryonomys; species Thryonomys swinderianus. The sequence continues at coordinate 8,170 of PVIC010058252.1, read as the reverse complement.
GTGAACTAGAAAGCTGCCCAGAAAGCATATTCAGTGGGCACTGAGAGGTTTGGCACGTGCCCTTTGGTCTGTGATGGTCAGAGCGCAGGGCACTGATGACAGTAAAATAGGAGCTGTAACTGTGTACTTCTTAGAAAGATGACGTTTAAAAGAATATCCAATCATGTGCCAATGAAGCGTGGCCTGAGAAATGTGACATCAGGCAGTCTGTCCCTGTGGGAGGAGCAGCCACGCAGACCCGGGTGGTGCCGAGTTGTTCCATGTGGCAATTATGACACGGAAGTGTATGTGCCACGGTTGTATAGAACTGGCAGCGCTGGGGTTTGTTTACAGTGACATCACCACAAACAGTGGGAGAAGGTACTGTAAGGCGATGTCACCAGCCAGTAGAAGTGTTTAGGTCTGTTAAAATCACAGTTGTACTTGTGGTCTGTTTTTGAATAACACACGGTTTTAGTGCATGAATGTACCTCTATCAAGAGATTTTTTTTTTTTGAGACAGGGTCTCACTTTGCAGTTCAGGCTGGCCCTGAGCTCACTATGGAGCCCAGGCAAGCCTCGAACTCAGCAATCCTCCTGCCTCTGCCTCCCAAGTGCTGGGATGACAGGGGGGAGCCACCATGCCCGGCTATCAAGAGATTTTTAATGACTGCAGAGAGGAGCAGCTGTCAGAAGTGAATTTTCACACTCCAGCAGTCAAGGGTTCCAATGTGGGCGTCAAAGCCCGTTCCTGGGGTGCCCAGGCTGAGCCCAGCGAGCTCAGACCTTGTAAGGACTGAAGAGCGAGTGTGTTCAAGAGTGAGAATTGGAAGAAAGGACACGGGGAAGGCGAGGCAAGGACCGGGAGCGGGATGTGCCGAGAGCAGCCGAAAGAAAGATTATTTTATGTCCGAGCAAAGAGATAAGAGGAGGAGGAGGACGGCTGCTGTGGGGTCGGAGTCACCGCAGACCTGGCGAGAACGGGGCTGCCTCAGCCGCAGAGCCCCTGCCCCTCTGCCACGGGGAGCGCGGCCCTGCGGTGGCCCGGCCTCAGGGCCTGGCGTGTTCGGTGGCCACGGGCCCAGCTGGGCCCACGCGGAGGAGTGCCGCCGTCGGAGCGCGGCTGCGGGGAACGGGCTGTCCTGGCCTCTCCCCTCTCCGCCCCCTCGTGCCACGGCGGAGGCCTGCCCTTTACCGCGCCCCTCTCGGCCGGGTTCCTGCTTTGGAGCCGGCCGGCCGGGACTGAACCGTGGACCAAAGCGAGCATCTCCGCCTTCCGGTGCTGGGTCCCGGGTGTTTTATTCCAACAGTGGGAAAGTGGCAAAAGTAAACCTAGTTACTGGTGAGGAAAAGGTAAGGCTCCGGGGAAGCGACCGAAGGGTGCAGAAGAGCCCTGAGGAGCAGACGGGGCAAAGCCAGGTCTCAGGGAGCCAGGCGCGGGCGGGGTGCCTGGCACAGTCGGTTCACCGACTGAGCTCAACTCTCCCTTTTTATAGCAAGTATTTTACAACATTCTGTTACTTTAAAATAAATGCGTAGATAACGTGACCTACCTAAACATGTGATTTCAAAATGAGGCTGGTATACGCTCTAGATAAAGTACCAACAAAGGAAAGCTGGGAAAGTAATTGATCTTAAGCTGAAAGACACAGTTTAAGGCACAGATCCTCAGACAGGAGAAGGCACAAAGAAGCGGCCACCCGGACACAGTGGATGCTGAACCCCTGCACGCGAGGACTTCGGTGCGGGCTCTGAAGCCGCCGGTCCTGACGCCGTGACTTCCCACAGCGGCGGGTCCCGCGGTGAGGTCTGCTGTGCCGGACGTGATGTCGCGGAGGACCGTCTCGCGGCAGCCCAGGCTCCCTGGCTTGGAAGGACAGAGCAGACAGTGCGGAGGCTTCTTCTCCGCCCTGTGGCGTCAGGGCCTCCGGAGGGTGGCCGGTGCCCGTCCTGGGCCGGCTCGGAGGAGAGTGCCGCCGTGCAGCCGCCTGGCACGGTGCCCTCGGTGGGCAGACTTCCTCCGTGCAGCCGGAGCCCCAAGGGTGAGTGCCAGGGCGGCTCCAGAAGCTCCTTTTGAGCACGCTCCCAGTCCGAGCAGCCGCGCGGGGCGGGACGTGGAGAGGCCCTACCTCCTGACCGCAGAGCGTCCGCCAGTCATGGCTGACGTGTCTAAAACTCTTCAGCGACCGGCTTTTAGTGCATTTCAAGCACGAACGGGAATCTGTGCCTGCGTAGGTGGTACTGCCACACCTAGGGCACCCTGGGTATCCTGACCTGCAAACAGCGTGTCATGCGTGTGCGCTGACACAGGGTGAAAACCAGGGCTCGACCGCGGGGCCTTCGTCACAGGACTCCTGCGAGGCGTGCGGACACAGGGGCTTCTCTGGGGGGCCCTCGTGCGCCCTGCAGGCTGCTCCGCTTGCTCGGCCTGTGCCCACTGAGGACCAGCGCCACGCTCTTGTCACGCAGCTCCTCCGCTGGCCTCTGCTGGCCGTGGCACTGCTCAGGGACCGAGGTGGGGCCCTCCACCCTGGCTTACCGGCCCTCTGCCTCCCTCTCCGGCTCAGATGGGGCCTGCTGGTCCTGGTGGCGACGGAGGGGCGCACGCGGGGTTCTGGCACTGCTGGTGATTCTGAGGCGGGCGTGCCGATGGCATGCGCTGGGGGTGGCGGCAGAGGTGACACTGGAGCAGCCGCCGGTGTCAGGAGCGTCTGCCTCGGCAGGGCCTGCTCACGCGCTCAGCAGCGTGCCGCCTGCGGACAGCCGGAGAGGCAGCCGCCACTGCCTTTGTCCCTCGGGGAGGTGCTGGCGCACGGGAGGGCAGAGCCGTTCTGCTCGCAGAGGTAGAAGCCGGGACGGAGGGGCTCACGTCTCTCCCAGGCACCGAGACAGCCCTGGGCGGCATCGCAGCTCCACCTAATCCCGCTGGGGAGGAGGGCGAGGCGGGATCCTGCACGCAGTTGGGACCAGGCCCCTCAGGAAAGGGCAGGGTGGACAGCGGCTGTGACTAGCATCTCTGGCATGCCGGACAGGAGGAAGTCGAAGTTGGAAACAGATATGGGGAGTGTAAAAGACCAACCGCCTGCTTCTCTGGACCAAATAAATTCCCGCCCAGACTCTGAGGGAGGATGGCCCGAGCCTTACCTGTAAGTTTTAAGAACCCTGTTGAGCCAAGAAGATGTAGTTTAAAAGAAAATGGCTCCTGTGCCCTTCAGCCGGAGGTAAAACTCCAGGTGATTTTGTTGAGCAGACAGCCCAGGCTGCCTGCTGCGTGCACCCCAGCCTGACTGCTGCTGTTTCCCCCACAGTGGCTCAGACTTCTGCGCCTGGGCAGCTGCGTGTGTCTGCATTTCCAGATCCAAACTCTGTAGCTCCCGCCAGGCTCATGGCAGTATGGTGACACGTGGGTGGGGAGCGTTGGAGATCTGCGGTCCAAACGGAGAAATATCTTAGGCACCCCTGTATCTATTAATGAGTTGCTTTCTTTTATCAGGGACATTGTTTGTGTTATGTAATCCTTAAAAGTGAAAAAAATAAAACTCTACCATGAATTGTAAAACAGACAAGAAAAAATAGCTAGCCATTCCTTTTAATTGCAGCCAACTAAGTTTCTGTCTTCTTAGATTTTTAAAAAATGAAACCAAACAAATTTATAATAGAAATGCTTTTCTGACACATAATGATGGCGGTGTCCCGCTCTGTGCTGTCCAGGGCAGCAGGCTCCCGGAGTGCCTTCTGGCAGGTGGTGAGCTGCCTGGGGGTACTTCGAAAGCGCCCTGAAGAGGGAAAAGGGGAGCCAGCCAAAGCAAAGGAGGACAGTTCCAAAGGTGAATGTAGTCAGAGTTCTGCCTCTGCTGAAATAAGTTTCTGCAGTGACTTGGGAAGCTGTGCTTTACAGGAAACTAGCAACCCTGGAAACTAACACGCAGTGTACTGGACAGCGAAGGTGGGACAGAAGGGGTTTAACCACATATTTTTTTACTGGGTTTAACTTTTGCTACCTGTTTTTGTTTGCAGATAAAAAATATGAATTTGGGGCCAGGGATTTAGCTCAGTGGCACGTGCCTCACAAGTAGAGAGTCCCGGGTTCAGTCCACACACACATACACACACGTACACATTCACACACATACACGTGCACACATACACACGTGCACACACATGAACACGTGTACACACACAAGCACACACACATGCACACACACGACACAGGTACATACACATACACACAGTGCACATAAGTACTCTCAGATACACACATGTAAACACACATGCACACCTGTGCACACACATACACATACACACATGTGCACACGTACACACAAGCACACACAGACACGTATGCACACACACAAGTGCACACATGTACACATGGACACAGGCACACACACATGCACGCACGTACACACATGCACACAAATGTACACACACGTACACACACGTACACACAGATACATAAACAAGTACACACGTGCACACGTGCACACATGAACACACATGTATAACACGTGCTCACACATACACAGACACACGTACACACATGTGTAACACATGCACATATGTACACACACGTACTCATGTACACACAGGTTCAAACATGTACACATATGTACCCACAAGTGCACAGAGACACACGTACACACAAGTACACATACTCACACACGTACACACACCTGCACACACGTACACACACCCCCACACACATACACCTACACACATGTACACGTATACACACAAGTACACACATGTAAACACACATATATACACACATACACGTACACAATGCACACACGTACACACACGTTCACAATCATGCACACATGTACATAAGTACACACACGAGGACACATGTCACAAGTACACACGTGCACACACACACACGTACACATGTACACACATGTACACAGTACACATACACAATACACACACCGTACACACATACAAATACAATACACTAAAAACGCACATGTACACACATGTACACATATGCATATGTACACCTATACACACACAGTGTACATACACATACATATATACACACAAACACACGCACATGCACACATACATGCACACACGCATAGAAACGTGTACACATGCATGCACAAGTGTACACACACGTACACACATGCACACATGCATACACACGTGCACACTACACAGGTACATACATGTGCACACACGTGCACATAAGTACTCTCATATACACACGCAAACACACATGTACACACACGTGCACATTCGTGCACACACACATACACAGACCCATGTACATACATGCACACACACAGACACGTACACACACGTGCACACACATACACACAAGTACACAGACACGCACACACACAAGCTCACAAACGTACACGTACACAGACACATGTGCACACACAAGTACACACAGACACACACACATGTACACGTACACACAGACACACATACACACATACAAACAAATGTACACAAATGTACACACACGTAAACAGGTACATACACGTACACACAAACATGTACACACATACACAGATACACAAGTACACACGTGCACACACATACATACATGCACAACACGTACTCACACGCACACACGTACTCACAAACACGTACACATGTACGCATACATACACACATGTACACACACCTGCACACACATACACACACGTACAAACACGTGCACACATGTACATACATATACACATGCACGCACATGCACACATGTACATGTGTACACATGTGATCCACGTCCACATATGTATACATACACACAAGTTCACACAAGTACACGTACACAGACACACATGTGCACACATGTACACCCATGTGAACATACATACACACGTACACCGGTGCGCACATGTGGACACACATGCACACAGGTGCACATACATGCACATGTACACACAAACGTGCACACATGCAAGCACAGGAACATGTGTACACACATACACGTGTATACATGTACACAAATGTACACAAACAGGTGTGCAGATATTTTCACACATGTACACACGTACACACACATACAGGCACATGCACACACATTCATACACATGCACACATGTACACAATGCATACATGTACACTCACACCTGCACACACACAGATACAGATATACACACATGTATACACGTACATACGTCAGTTACGCACATGTACACACACATAGATACACGTGAACATATGTACACACATACACACGTACACATAGACACAAGTACACATGTACAAAATACACACATAGACATACACACAAGTACACAGTGCACACACATGTGTATACACACAAACATACACATGTACACAATCACACATACACACAATATGCACACACATACACACATGTACACACACCTATACACAAAATGCACACATACACACAAGCACACACGTATGCACACATGTACATGCATACATGTACAAACACACGTGTACCCGCATATACACACATATGCACACGCACACATGCACACATGCATACACACAAACACACATACACAGAATGCAAACATGTACACACATGCACACATACAGTTACGCACACACAGACACCTACACATAAACACACACTTGTACACACAAGTACTCTCGTGCACACATGTACACAGGTGCACACAAATATACTCAAGCACACACGTACATACACCGACATACACAAAGCACACACATGTACACACATGTATACACAATCATACAGTGCACACATACAGACACACACAAAAAATGCACACATACACACGTACACCCACATGAACACATGTACCCACATGCACACCCGTACATGCATACACATATGTACAAACACATACCCACACATACATATGTACACACATGAAGTCAAAAACTGCACACACATACAAACACGTACACACAGGCACACGTATACACATGTACACACACGTGCACAAAGATATACACATGCACAATGCACACACGTACACATGAGCACACATGTGCACACACAGACACATGCACACACTTATACGCATACACATATACACACACGTGCACACACATGCATATGCATACACACGTCCACACATATTCACACATGTACTCACACACACGTACAAATACGTACACACACGTATACACACATAAGCACACATACACTTGCGCACACGTACACACACATGTGCACACATACACATATATTCACAATTGTGCACACATGTGCACACATACACACACGAGCACATGTCACAAGTACACATGTACATAAACACACGTATATGCACTTACACCGCTATACACATGTACACATATGCACACGTACACGTATACACACATGCATACTCACAATGCACACATACACATGTACATATGTACTCATACCGATGTACACACATGTACACACATGCACTCGTACACACGTGCATTTACAGTTGTACACACTCGTGCACACATGTATATACTTATGCACATGTGTGCACATATGTGCACATGCACGCACACGTACATAGGTACACACGTGCACACACACAGTACACACGTATACACATGTACACACATACTCATACACATGTACACAGATGTACACACATGCACACCCGTGCACACCTGTACACACACCTACACACACCTACATGTACATGCACACTGTACACACATTCCCCCACACACGTACACATACCTACACACATACACATATACACACATACATATACATACATACACATATGTACACAAACGTACTTACACATGTACACAATCTACACACCTAGACATACACACAATTCACACATGTACACACACCCACTTTCACACACACACGTATACGCACGTACACAGAATGCACACTTACACATGCGCACATACACACCCGTACACATGTGCACACGTGCACACACGCAGACACACACACGCACACACCCGTACACACATGCACACACATTTGTACACACACATTCACACGCGTACTCATATGTGCACACACATGCGCACACAGTTGCACATACCTACACATGTATGCACATGTAAACACATGCGCTTGCACACGCACACACACATGTGCACATGTACGCGTTCACAATCGTGTGCACATGTATACACGTATACACAAGCACACCTGTCACAAGTACATACACATACATACACTTGCACACACACATGTACACATGTACACATAGTACACACCGTACACACGCACACACAATATACATACACACTTGTACACACGTACCCACACACATACACACAT
>PVIC010058251.1:0-10430 GCA_004025085.1 Thryonomys swinderianus | reverse complement strand
CATGTGGCACTTTTTTTTGAGTAGGAAAAGTTTATTGAGAAAGAAAGCTTCTACCTAAGACAGAAGGGGGACCCGAAAATGGGTGACCCCTACTTTGTCAAACACTTATGTAGCTAGGGGTGGAGCTTAGCGGGAGTGCCTGGCTTGCGTTCACAAAGCCCTGGGTTTCATCCTCAGCACTGAAAAGCGAAGAGCATTCAAGTCTTCATAATGAGCCTCGACTCCAGATTGTTTGTATAAAAATCACATGTGGCTAGGGAAAAATACAAGTGATAGAGAAAGGCCGGAGACTAAGAATTGTTAGAAGCAACGGCCTGGCTTTGGTGGTGCTCAAACACGGGGTTCGCAGAGAGCGGAAGCGGAAGGGGCGGGAAGCACCGTGGCAGCCTCACAGATTAAAAACCTGCGCCCACCACATCACGGGCTCCCGGAAAGCCACGAGGTGAAAGAGGGAGGAGGGAACAAACGAGGAGTGAACGAACGACTCGCAAGAGAAGCAGCACTTTGGGGTCAGGCAGAGGCAGCATGACCAGTGCAACGCCAGGCGTTGGTTTGAAACTGAAAAGGGCAAACTTTTCAGACCAAACGCTTGTGCACAAGACATGCGTCGCGGGCATGTTACTTCTCTCCGGCAGTGGGGCTGGGGGGACAGACTGGTCCCTGCTGAGCCGGGTCCACGAACCGCCCGCGCTCCCGGGGCACGGTGAGTCTAAGCCTGTCTTGGGCCTGATCTTCAGCCCCGACAGGCAGAGCTGCTGGCCTGGGAGGCCGTGGCTGCTGCAGGTGCCGGCCCAGCTCTGCCCAGCGGAGCCCGCCCCTCCCCGCCCCGCAGGCGGCCTCCGCCCCCACAGCTTGGTACCTTGTTCGGGTTGTTCTTCTCCACCACACCGTCGCGGTCTGCGTCCACATCCAGGGAGATCTCTGGGGACAGAGACACGGGGCAGAGGCTGTATACCGGACAGCTCCGGGCTCTGGGGGTGCCACCCGGGAGGCGGGGCCCCCGGCCTCAGCGGGGAGAGGGCGATGCTCACTGCCATCTGGGGCTTTAGTTGGGAGATGTGAGGTCACACGCCCAGGGTCACCCAGGCGGCCTGAGCAGCTCTGGGGTACACACTGCAATTGTCTACTTGCTTATATTTTGAAAATGTACCACCGGGCCTGGTGGCACACTCCTGTAATCCCAGCGCTAGGGTAGCAGAGGCAGGAGGATCACCACGAGTCTGAGGCCAGCCTGGACTACATAGTAAGTTCAAGATCAGCCTGAACTGTGTAGCAGGATGCTGACTGGGAAAATAAAAAGGTACCGTGCAGGATCCTTCCAGTCTATGTCTGTATGCCCGAGTCCCACGGACTCAGGCTGAGCTCTGGCTGACGCAGCCCGACCCCGACTGCGCTTCCCCGAAAGCCAAGCTCGCCTTCAACACCCACAGTCTCTCCCTGAAGGTCACACTGGAGGGGGCCACAGCCCACCCTGTTGCACTGTGGCTTTGTTGCTGGACCACGAGGCGACATCGAAGCTCGAGGTGTGCTCACTAAAGCAGTGGCCACTGGGCAGGAATGCTGAAGTACTATCAGCTGCGTTGCTGCAGGAGTCTCTTCCTGCGAGAAGTTTTGTCCGTGCAATATTCACACAGTGCGCAAAGAAATCCAACACTAAACGGTTTCTATCGGAAGGCGGCAGCCGTGCCCGGCCAGCCGTCTTGTCTCCTCCCTAAGACCAAGTAATGTGCCCCGTGCCCTGTCCGGGGTCACACACCCGGGGGCAGGGCTCACGGCTTCCTGCTGTGAAGCTTGGGCATTTCAAAACCAGCCCCTCATCGCCCCACAGTGCGGCCCTCTGTCCCACTCCGGTCCTGTGACCCGCCTCCACGTCAACTACACTGTGGTCTGTGCCCGCCGCCCTCACTCGGGAGTCCCCGCAAGGCCCCCCGTGTCTGTCTAGGTTCCACCAAGGTGCTGCACACACGGGCAGCGGGCAGGACGGGCACGCCTCGCCCAGGGCCCTGTCCTCCCGGGAGGCTCTGCCGTCCCGGGGGAGGGGAAGAGGACACCTGTTCAGGCCCTCTGGGTCCCAGACATTTCCCAGAGGCTCCGGATCCTACCTCAGCTCCCCGGAATAGCTCTGAAGTGTCGGGTGGCGCCTGGGTGTGGGGAGGCAAAGGCGAAATGTCATCGGATTGGGTTCAAGGCAGTCCGCCCTGACGCCGGGACCCCGAGGGCTCTGCCAGCCCGTGGACACCCAGGCGGCACAGGAAGCACAGATTCAGTGGGGCGAATGATGTGTTCTGAACATAAGAGTTTCCGTTGTCCGGGGAGCCCCTCCTGCCTACTTCTTAGGTGTTAAGATGATGGCGATACTTGATGGCAATTTGGTTTAATGTCTTTTTTTTTTGCTATGCATCCAATGCTCTCTCTCCCTCTCCCTGGCCCCTCTCTTTCGCTGTCTCTTTTTGGGGCACCGAGGGGGACGTTTTACTGGCCCATAGATGCTAACTGTGCCAGTTAAACAAATAAATGCCTAGCGACAGCACTTCAGAACCTGTGGATGAAGGAGGCCCCTTGTCTCGGGCACACATGGGGCTTCCGGAGCTGAGCGCTGTGGCACCCTGGGCAGCGTCCCCTGCTCACTGCCGCCTGGTCTAACCATGCCCCGCCCCTCCCGAGCTCCTGTGCCACCTCTCCTAAGCCCTCTTGCTGTGGGACGTCTTCCTGGCACAGGGCGCTGGGATCACCTGCTCCTGGTGGCCTCTGGCCCCTGCCCTTCCTGCCCTCGTCCTCGGGTGTCCTGTGTGGGGTTGGGTTTCCTCGGGGACAGTCATCCGAGACAGCTGGGGGCTGTGTTCCTGTGAGGGTCACTCACGTGCCAGGGCTCAGCACAATCGGGGAGTCTGGTTACATTCCCAAGGCCTCTGAGGTCGTCTCAGGGTCCCCCCTCGAGACTGGGCACCCTTGGTGCAGACAGAGGGGCCAGTCGGCCAGCAGCCCAGTGGGGAAGGAGCTCAGCAGCAGTCAGGCACGTCTGTGCGCCCAGAGGGGCCCGGGGAGGTGGGAGGCAGCTGGCCCAGGGACACTCTGAGGGCCCAGGAAATGAGAGGAGCCAGGTGGCTTGGTGGCCATCAGCTGCCTTCTGGGCATGTGGCCTCAGGCAGCTTTCTGTTCGCTTGCTTTGTCTGTCTGAGCCTTGGTTTTCTCATCTGTGGAATGGGCGCAATGATGGCCTTTATCCTTGGAAAGCTCGTGTGAGTGGAGCAGAACTAAGAGCACAAGTCAAGCAGCAGCGGAGCACGGCCCACGGACACGCTCAGGGAACGCCCACGGCTCAGCGGGCTGCCCCTCCCCTGCTGAGGTGTGCCGTGAGGGGTGGCGTTAGGGTTCCGAAGATGCCTCCACACACGAAAGCCAGTGCTCAGTGCTCCGTGCCCTGCCGTCAGCGACACTACGTGAAACCAAGCCACACGGACAAGGGACCCTCTCAAGTGCCCTCTCGCTTACGTACTCTGGAACAGAACAGAAAAGAACTCCTTGGGGAGGGCTGGGGACTGAAAGTTCACAAGTTCACATCCCGCCACCCTGGCATGGAGGACTGGCACCCAGGACAGGGCAGTGGGGTGCGGGGCGAGGGACCCAGAACATCCTGCGCACTGGACTTTGGCGGCCAGTGGGCTGCTGTGTGACTTCGAGTGAGCTTTCTAGGCTCTCCGGGCCTGGCCATGCCTATGGTGTGAAGGAAGGGCTTGGGCGAGGTGAGCTACCGCCCAGGGTGCCCTCTCCGTGTAGCCATGGCCGGCTGGGGGTGGAGGAAGAGCTGGAATCGCCCAGGCCCAGGCCGTAGGGACAGGCACAGAGGGGCTGACTTTCTGCTTCTCCATGGCCCGCAAGCCTGTGACGGGGAAGACACAGGGTGAGTCCTCGGCAGACCAGGGGTCCTGCAAGTGCTCGGGGGCCAGGTCTGCAGTGCTGAAAAGACCCCGATGCCACTGAGCTGGGTGGCAATGCCAGCCCCAGGGAGTGGCAGTGGCCAGGCCACAGCGGCGCCAACTCACCGATGGCCGTGAGGAAGAGTCCAGCCTGGTCGATGGGGGCGCCGCCTTCCTCCTCATAGTAGTTGACAGTGACCTTGAGGGGCGAGGGGACAGAGAAGGGCAGGGATCAGAGGCCCCAGCAGGGGGGTGCTCCTCTCCGGGGAGCTCTCCTGTCTCCCAGACGCCCACGTTGGACGCAGGCTTCCCTTGGAGCACAGCCAGGCAGCAGTGTGCCCGCCCGTGCCCTCAAGCACCCTCTGCTGCCTGGAGGGGCTCCGTCTCCAGCTAGGCCCCACATCCAACTCACGGGTTAAAGGGCACAGGGTTCAGGGTGGCAAGGGGCAGGGCACAGAACCAGACAACGCTGGCTCTGGCTTTTCCATGTGGGCAAATCGCTTCACTGCTGAGGCCTCCACACCCCCTTTTTGCACACAGTGAGATCCAGGGTGCTGGGACGGAACCCCCAGAATTTCATGGCTCTGAGCATTCACTTTCCCCCATCCTGTCTCTCTGCCATCCACACCTGACCCCCAGGAAGCCCTCAGTCTGAGGGCAGCACAGCAGCCACCGGCCTGGGGGCCACTGAGCTCCTGAGAGGCAGCTGGTCCGTGCCGGGATGTGCTATAGGCATGGATTTAGTTTAAGTACAAAAAAATGAATATAAACTATCTCATTTTTAAAAAATTGAAAACAACAAAATGATAACTCGATGTGTGGGTTTAAGTAGCATATATTAGGAAAATTAACTTTACCTTTTGTTTTGAGTACGTGGTATGGAGGACTGAATGTAGGACCTTTGCTCTGAGCTATACTCAGGCCCTTTTTATTTTTCATTTTGAGATAGAGCTTCACTTAGTGGCCAACTTGTCCAGGCTGGTGACCCTCCTGCCTCAGCCTCCTGGAGTGCTGGGGTTACAGCTGGATGTCATCTTGCCCAGCCAATTCACCTATTTTTTTTTTTTTTTTTGATGTGGCTATTGGACAACTGGAAAGGGGCTGGGGATTTAGCTCAGCAAAATCTTTGCGATACCGCAAAGAAAGAAAGAAAACTGGAAAAACACAGGCAGCTCCTGTTCTGGGACAAGGCCGCTGTCCTCCACCCCGCCCCAGGGGCCCTGGGGACCCCAGCCCCGGAGCAGGACTGCCCTGCTGGGTACCTTGTCGCTGCTGGCCTCGGCGCTGGCCTGGCTCATGGTGAGCCGCAGCGTGGTGCTGGGCGACAGAGCCCAGCGCTGTTTGCCGTTGGTGGCCACCTCCTCGGCCTCCCCGTCACGCACCACTTCCACCCGCACGTGCTCCGAGTGCTTCAGGCTGAAGGTCCTGGCCCCAGCGGGGGCCGCGCTGCAGGGAGAGAGGGCAGAGGGTCGGGGGCCGGAGCAGGTGGAACAGGGGGCCGGGAGGACACTCCCGGAGGGGCTCACAGGCCTCCTGGGCCCTTTGTTTTGGGGACAAAGGGCCCAGCCCGGCAGCCACCTCGTAGTGGAGGACACTTGCTAAGGGCACAATTCCGGGCCAGTCCTCACTACTGAGTCAGAGCTTTTGAGCACAGGGCCCTGGAGACCTGAACTCCGCACTGTCTTGAGGTGCTGGGGGGGGCCGGGGCCACACGCGCTCTAGGCAAGTGTTCTACTGCTGCGCTGTGCGTCAGCCCCAGGACCTGAACTCTTCGTGAAGATCACGCTTCTGACCATGGGGGGCTTCAGCGGCCCGCTCCGGGAACACGTGGTCCTGCAGGGGTGGGTGACTGAGGCCCAGATAAAGGGATAGATTTGCTTCAGCGACAGGTAGAACCTTGACTCCCTGCCATGGACTGTTGCTGAGCAACGCACTAAGTTCTCGCAGGGAAGGAGCCTGGAACTGGGCCTCACAGCCAGGGTGGGGTCTGTTTTGCAAGATCACCTCCGCCTGCCGTGACTTTCTTGGCCTGAATTCTGTATTCCTTGGGGCTCCGAATCGTTTTCTACCGGAACTACTCTAGAGTTCTGAAAAGCACAAGACTGTGGGGTGGTAGGATTTAGGGGTTCCATGTGACTGCTACGGGGTGAGTATCTGTGACCCCCAAATCCATCCATTGGAGCTTTAGCCCCAGGGAGGTGGTGCTGGGAGTTGGGGCTCCCAGGAGGTCAGTGAGGCGCCTGGCAGGTTCTTGGGCCCAGGAAGTCACGTGACAGGTTCTAACCCAATAGCACTGGTGACCTTATTGGGGGGGGTGCTCCCCCCCCCCCGGGACACTGAGGAAAGGCCCTGGCTTCTTCTGCAGGCACTTCCAGCCCCAGAACCACGAGGAAATGAACAGCCTGTGTGGTTATGGCCACCTGAGCCAAAAAACTGCCTTCAGGAGAGGTGACTGGGAAGCAGGAGGAGCCAAGGGCTGACTCCTTTGCTGGATCCGGTTCCTGGTTTGAGGCCTCCTGCAGGTCATGGGGCCCAGAGGCCTCGGGTGGGAACCTCGGGGGATCTGTGACTCAGACACTGGCCTGGGGATGGATCCGCCACCCTGGGTTCCAAAATGGCGACTTCAGAGCAGCAAGGGTGCTCTGTGGGCCTTTGGGTGTGTTCTGAAGACTGCCGACGGGTCCTGCTCTGGGAGTGCCCGGTGTGGCCCGGGGAGTGACCAGGGCTGCGTCTGGTCCCTGAGTTCCACTGTCCAGGGGCCTGGGTGGGCTCGAGAGTCTGCCTTCTCCCCCGTTTCCGGGAACTGTTGACATCACCGGTGGAAGGACCACACGTCCAGAGCCCTGGTCTGGATGTTCAGCAGTGGCGTCCAGTGGTGAGAGTCCCAGGGGGGGGCCAAGGCTTAGGTGCCAGTCTGCCGAGGCTGCGGGGTGGCGTCTCTGGCCCCGGGCACAGTCTGGGCTGAGGGTGTAGCTCAGAGATGGAGCACTTGCCCAGCATGCACGGGGCCCCTCGCTGCACCCCTGGCACCCCAAGGGAAAAATGATGATGCGTAAAAAACAGGCTACTGCAGAGGCCACGGGCTGACAGCCTGGTTTGGGGCAGTGGGCGGGGAGGGCCCAGCAGCCTGTTCCAGGCACTGGCGGAGGGGCAGGAGGTTCCCCTGACCCGCAGCTGCCCCATCACATTGTTATCAGCAGAGGCAGTCGGGCTTCTGCCGTGACCTGGCCGAATGTCTTCAGCCTGGGATCAGGGGCTCTGGAGACACAGGCCTCCCTGCCGGATGCTGCCCCGTAACAGAGCCCTGGGTCTTCACACACGGGGCTTCCGCGCACACCGTCCCTGGGTGCTTTACACATGCACGAGGGGCGGATCTCTCAGGACCCTGACTCAGCTCCTGTGGCGACGCTTCCTGCCCATCTTCAGCCCCGGGACCAGTGAGAAACCCGAGCAGGCCTGGAGAGTCCCGAGGGTTAGCGCCCAGCCACCCAGAGGTGCAGGGCCTGCGCCCTCCTCCAGCCCAGTGCCAGCCTTGCTCCGAGCTGAACAGAACAAACAGCTGTTCTTGGAACAGCGGCCCTGGCGGAAGCAACAGAGGTGCCATTGTCCCGTGGATCCTGATGGCTGCATCCCTCCCCGGGAAGCTGCCCTCAGGGCCCCAGAGCAACCTGAGAGCTGCAGTGGCCCTTGGGGGCTGGGGCAGTGCGGCGGGAAGGAGCCGGGCTGGAGAGCGGTAGACAGGACAGACTGAGTCCCCACACAACATAGGCACGGTGCCCAGCCCTCAGTGGATGAGCCCAAGCCTGTTGGCTTTCAAGTTGTACTACTAGACCGATTTTTAGTTTCTTGAGAGGAGGTCTTGCTACTATTAGTTGAGGCTGGCCCTGAATTTGCTATGTAGCCCAGGCTAGCCCAAACTTGTGGTGGTCCTCCTGCCTCAGCCTCCCCAGCGCTGGGATTACAGGTGTGCACCACCATGGCAGACGCCAGCGTGATTTCCAAGAAGAGAGAAATCAGGTCAGAAGTCACAGTTCAGCCTGGTGCTCACCCAGTGGCAGGTGGCCTGTCTCGCCTTGTTTTCTGCCAGTCCTGCCACCCGTAAGGTCCTTGCACCGTTCCGTTTTGCAGCTGCTGTTCCTTCCACCTGAAGTACGCTTCCCTGACTTCGCTGCCGTCCCTGCCAACATCCACTGTGCCCTGAAGACCCAGCTCCGCAGGTTTGTGCCCAGGTTTATTTTGCCATGTGGCAGTTGGGTCCTTGAGAGTAGGGGACCGTTCTCGGTTCGTTTTAGCATCTGACCCAGCCCGGTTGCACAGCGAGCGGGAGTGTGGACAGGAGGGAGGGGCTTGCTCGCGCAGCTGTCCGTTCGTCCAAGACGCGTTGACGGACCCCTCCCAACACGCCAGCACCGTGCTGGGGGCGGGGGCGGCGGCGGCGAGGGAGAGAGCACATGCCCTGGGCCCGCAGAGGTTATATCCCAGTGAGGGAAGGCTGCCAGGGAACTGCACGACGCGTGTGACCGGCGAGGGAGACGGTCCTCTGCATGGCGCCTCGAGTGGGGTCTAACCTTTGAAGAATTAGAAAGGGGGTGGGGACTGCGGCACAAGGTGGGTGAATATGATTAAGATGTAGACAGGCAGCAAAGCGCTGCAAGGGAACCTAATATTTCATAAAACTAATATGCACTAATAAAGATGTGTCTATCGAAAAGAATGAACTAAACCGGAAAACCTTGCATTTAAATGTACACACGGGCTGTTAAAAGACAGATCCCTGAGTCCAGGCTCAGATCAATGGCTCGAGTCTGGGGGGAGCCTGGGAAAGCGTGTTTCTGACTGTCAGGTGCTGGGGACGCTTGGGGCTCCAGACCACAGTCCGAGATCCACTGAACTGGCCGGAGGGAGGAGGTTTCCAGGGTGCAGGGCAGCCCAGGTGGCGTCAGGGGGGGAGGCTGGCACACGGGAGGAGAGGTGGCAGAGACCTCGGGGGCTCAGGATGTCCCAGCAGGCCACAGAGTGCGGCGGTGTGGCCAACTGCACTGCGGATGCTTGCCCAGTGTGCACGTGGGGCGGGACCGAGAGGTGGCGAAGCTGTGGCACGCGTGTTGCAGCCAGCTGACTGTTACCACTGAGAGCTCTAAAAGGTTCGCCATCACCATGGAGGGACCAAGAGAAACGACAGACGGTGGGAGCCCAGGCAATGGCGGCCATGGTTTGGGACGAGATGGTGGTCATGGAAACACGAGCGAAGCCGAGGACACCTGCCGAGCCTCCCAGCGCTTGGCACCCTCTGGGGAGCTGCTGTCCCCTCCGGTCTTCCGTCAGCGGGAGGTCCCCGGCTTAGCCCTGCTGGCTGGGCGGCCCGGTACACCTGCTCCCAGCTGGCACCGGCTCCCTCAGCTGCCCCACCTGGCCGGACCTCGTTAACACCAGCCCGGCTCGTCCCCTGGGTGAGCCGCTCCTGGCAGCCTGGGTGTGACAGCCTGGCCTCGGGGCTTTGGAGAGGTTGGCAGGGAGCCACCCATGGCGAGCACTGTGGAGAACAGCGGGCAGGGGTCACCATCCGGCCCTCGTGTGGAGCTCAGGGCTGCGCCGGCTGGAGCCCCGGGGCGGGCGGCTCCGGGCTGGGGTCGGAGAGGAACACCAGCCCCACGCACCGTCAGCGCGGCAGTCCTCACCAGCCACTGCTGCTCCAGCTGCCCAGGGCTCCCTTCAGGAACGAAGGATCCGGTGGGGTTGTTCCCTTCGATGACTCCCCGGTGCTGGCAGGACAAAGTCCGCCACCTGGCCTGAGCCATCACAGCCTGGCTCAGCCCCTGACCTTGAGCCTTCCCCTCCGGGCCGCCGGAACTCTGCTCTGTGTCTGCAAGAGGCCTGGCTCCTCGACACCGTGTCCTCCTCCCCGGGGCAGGTCCGTGGCCCCCTGCGAGGCCGGTCAGCTCAGCGGCCACCTCTGCAGGACGCCTCCGATCCCGCCCGTCGGAATGCGGCCCTCCTTCCTTCTGCAGCCTGAACGAGCAACCCAAGCACCCTCTGCACACGCATTGTGGGCTTGTCGTAATTTGCCTTAGTAATAAACCCAGTTAGAATGCCGTGTTTACCGTTTACATGCGGGAGGGTTATAAAACCCATGCCAGTGCCGCATGTGACAGATGGGCACACCCTGCCCCGCAGGGCGCGAGCATTTGCCCCGAGTCTCAGGGACAGCGTGAGCTGGACTCGAGCTCCCCAAGCTTCTGGCCTGGCTGCTGCTTCCCTGGGGAGGAGCTGCACAGGAGTCTTCCCCGTGGTCCTCCAGGCTCCTGGCTTGTCTCACAGGTGGGAGTCACGGCCCGGAGTGCCCTAGCTTGCTGCCCCGGGCCCTGGGGGTGACCAGCGTCAGCGGTGCCAGCGGTCGGGGCCCCAGTACGGCCTCCCCTGACACGTGGTGGTGCACAGGCTGGCTGGGGCGGGCAGAAGCCGAGTCCTGCCACTGTGCTCCCGGCCCGACTCAGAACCCGGCTGCGTCAGGGC
>PVIC010058250.1:0-10433 GCA_004025085.1 Thryonomys swinderianus | reverse complement strand
TTTGACTCAGCAATCCTCCTGCCTCTGCCCCCCAAGTGCTGGGATTACAGGCATTTTTATTGGACTTTTTAACAAACCACATTGATAATTCATAAATAACTTGTGAAAAGCATTCCATCTTTCTTGTTAATTTATGAAATTTAATTGTTTGAAGTTCTGAAATATTTAACTACAACTAATGACAAGATTGAATTCCTGGGCCGGAGGGTTAGCTCAGTGGTTCCGGCGCCTGCCTCGCAAGCACAAGGACCTGAGTTCGATCCCCGGTAACCACATATAATGCTGGGCATGGAGACGCGCCCACCAACAATCAACACCGCATACCACAATGCTGGACGTGGTGGCTCACGCCTGTAATCCCAGCACTCAGGAGGCAGAGACAGGAGGATTGCTGAGTTCACAGTGGCTTGCCTGGGCACCATAGTGAGCTCAGGGCCAGTCTGAACTACAAAGCGAGACCCTGTCTCCAAAAAGGAAAAAAAAAAAAAGATTGAATTCCTGTTATTTTTGAAATGTTGTTATATAATCCATTTATGACAGCAATTCAGTGAAAACTATACCATCTGTTTATACACTGACTGGTTTTATTACTTAGTAATTGAGTAGCAAACTATTAATATTATAGCTAGTTTTTCCTAATAATCATATCTTACATTCACTCATGTTTTGGAAAATATTTGTATAGTACTATATATACTGTAATACCACACATACATACATACATAGATATATCAGTCACCATTATTTATACATTTTTAAAATTTCATAGTCTATCCTGAGACACTAGTGCTGATTAAATTGTTTGTGGGACACAGTACATAAATTTAGAATGAATTTCTCATTGTATACTGAGTTTAGTATTGGCCCACATCACTGAGGAGTCTGAGATTCATTTCACCCTATTTATTACATCAATAATAAACAAAAATAGTGTGCCCTCCAGGTGTGTCCATTTGCACATAGATTACAGATAGGCAAATACTGGATCTTTTCTTTGATATGAGCACCTGTAGGTGCAAATGAGCTCTAGAAAGTATGACAGTTTTTGTAGAATGGGAAGTTTCTAAAGAAAATTTCGTGTGGGAATGCAATGAGGGGGAGGAATAAATATGATTCTGAAAGAAAATAAAAGAGCATGTATATAGGGGGTGGGGAGGTGTGGGTGGGTAGGGATATGCGTAAAAATGAGAATTAACTTGTGTCATATATTAGTACAAATTCCCCAATGTTATGTGTGATTGTGAGATGTATATAAATTGTACCAATTAAGAATTTTAAAAAGTCTGACAGAAGAATAATAAATAAAAATAAAAGTCCATCTTACAGACTTTTGTCTGATATCACCATTACTGGGATGGTTAAAGGAATAAGGGTTTATAAAATTACTTTCTGGTTTACCAGCATAAAGGACTCAGTAGATCTACTAATTATCTTAGAGGATTAATAAAAGAAAGCGCTGAACAAAAAGTGTTTCTCATTCTTGTGAAATTTCTTTTCCCTCTCCAATCCAAAAAGCCTAATTTTTAGAAGTGGACACAGAGAGTTGCTCTCTATTATATTCTTCACATTTTTTATAAGTTTAACATTAACAAACTATTACATGCTTTAAATTTGCTAATAGACTACTCATGACACCCCCCTTTTCTCTCAGTATCAGAGATCAGTTTGCACTCAGGACCTTGCACTTATGAGCCAAGTGCAGGGCCACTGAGGTACATCACTAGCTGTTCATACTTCTTAGTAATCTTTAGTGTCTTTACTTTCAGGCTATAATTTTGAGTAATAAATCAGGCACAGAAAGCTAAAATCACATGGTTTCTCTATGTGAAAAGCCCAAAATATAAATAATTTAAGGAGCAAATTGAAAAGGTGATAGTAGAAGGATATGTTTTGGAGAAAAGTAAGAGGATGTAGAAAAGAGAAAAGGAAGGGTAGGGGACAAAAAGGATAAAAAGATAAAGATAATTACATATACATACACACACATCTAAACTTTACTATTAAATGAATTTAATTATGTATCCCAATATATACTAGTAATGAAATTTGGTCGATATCAGTAACCAAACCAAGAAATTCTATAAATTTTCCTAATGCCACTTATTTCCTTATAAAACAGCCTGTACCATTTAATTAAACTTCATATTTAGGTGAGTTACAACAGAGAATATATTATGAATATGAAAAACTCAATTGGAGCTGTGTTTAATCTTCAGAAAAAAATATATATATTTAGATCTTGCTTTTAAGGGTTAAAGAGTACTTTTTAGGTGGTTAGAAAAAAAGTAATTACTATTGATTAGCAATTGACTTTGCTTCTCTAGAAGGATTATTAAGGTCCTAAAGCACAGAGCAGTGTTATAAACAATATTGTGTTCTCCCCGGTCTGTCTCGGTCTAACCATTTCTTTGTTTGAAATGTCCTTTTGACATAGCTTATATATCTTAGGTGCTTTGATATAAGAAGCAATTTTGAACTACAGGCTCTTTCAGCATTTAAAAAAGACACTTTTCAGAAACCTCCACAAAAGTCATATATGTCCTAAGTGAAAGGCATAGAATAATTATAGTACCAGTCAATTATTATTCTCTACATATACAATAATTTTATGAAGCAGATTAAGTACTTCTGGATTCATATGATTTTAATGGAAATAGAAAAGACTGCAAAAGTTATAAAACTGGGAACATTGTAAGATTGCAGTGAAAAGGCAGTGAATATATATGTATAGTTACATTTGGCAGTTGTAAAAGATATTGCTTGATATCTTCATAAATTTCAGATGATTGAACATAGCATTATCTCTATAGTCATTCACATAAGCACATTTATCTTGAATTTATGGCTTTTCTTCGCATATATATTATCTCAGCAACAACAACAACAACAACAACAATTCTTATTTTCTACAGAAGGATTCTCTATTGTGGAGTCATAAGTTTATACCAGTAAGAATTTTATGTTAATTTTTTCAACTTACACAACCATTTACCAACTTCCCCTGGGAAAAATCATGAATTTAGTATGTCAATAGCCCATTCCTCAACTACATAACAGGAAATAAGATGAGAATTAAGGATGCAAAGATGCACAAAGAACATTCTACTGTTATGTTGGGTCATTCTTCAACATTCTTAATTCTGACATTTTATTTTAGAATAAAATAACCTTTTTCACTAGTGAAGTTACCCATTATTCTTTTCTACACATTATTACTAGTACAAAGAGAACAGCCGTCAATCTAATTAACACACTACACTGATTTTCGTAGCTCTGATTTTCCATAAGAAAAAAATCACATTAATTTGATATCTACCATCCCTGCCATATCGTCATTTTTTTTTTTTTTTCTGAGACAGGATCTTGCTTTGTAGTTCAGGCTGGCTCTGAGCTCACTATGTAGCCCAGGCAAGCCTTGAACTCAGCAATCCTCCTGCCTCTGCCTTCCAAGTGCTGGGATGACAGGCGTGAGCCACCACTCCCGGCACTGTGGTATGTGGTGCTGATAGCTGGTTGATTGCTGGTGGGTGTGTCTCCACACCCAGCATTGTATGTGGTTACTGGGGATCAAACTCAGGACCTTGCGCTTGTGAGGCAGGCGCTGGAACCACTGAGCTAACCCTCCGGCCCATATAGTCAATTTTTAATGTATGTTGAAGTCAGTGTTGGCTATGACAACAACACATTAGAGGCTGAGATGTGAATCCTGTCCCTTGAATTAGTAAATAATTCAGAAGTGACCTGAGAGAGAATGATGGTATCCCAATTTTGGCCTTGAGTATCTTTCCTGAGAAGCCAAGGTGAGAATGAAAGTGCTCAAAGAAAGAGATGTCCTAGCAAGTAGAATGGAGATAGGATGTAAAAATCTAGGTGGGTCAACAGTACTAACCCTAGGGTACCACAGGAAAAGTAGCATACAGGGACTGTGAAACTGCTTGCTAAACTTCATACCAAAATATTTCCTAGGCGGGGATAAGGTGATAATTTAGAATCCAAGCATCAAGATTACTAAATTTCAGCTGACATTAGGTTCTTAGAGTGATACATATAATATTGAGCCTTATTATATTGCTATGAACTGCATTAAAGCAGAGATGAGTTGAAAATAGGCTTTCAACCGGTTTAGGGTGGAAAGTCAGTAGGGACAAACTGTTTGATAAGTAGATACTCACAACCTCATTTTTTTGGTGTGCATTTGGCCTGTTCATGAATGGTTATTTTTAGTTTTTTTTTTTTTTTTTTTTTTTGAGACATGGTCTCGCTTTGTAGTTCAGGCTGGCTCTGAGCTCACTATGTAGCCCAGGCAAGCCTGGAACTCAGCAATCCTCCTGCCTCTGCCTCCCGAGTGCTGGGATTACAGGCATGAGCCACCATGCCCGGCACTGTGGTATTTGGTATTGATGGCTGATGGGCGTGAGTCACCACGCCCAGCATTGTATGTGGTTACCGGGATCCAACTCAGGACCTTGCACTTGCAAGGCAGGCGCCGGAACCACTGAGCTAAATCTGCAGCCCAGTTATTTTTACCTTTTGTTATTCAGTTGCAGATACCATGAAAATGGGACACTTTTGATAGGTAAGATCTTCCTATGGTATTGACTTCTCTGTTCAAACAGTCAGTTTTCTCCCGAAATTCCAAATCTATATTATTTATGTTTTTCTCTCACTTTTGTGGTAAAAAGTTGTTCCACATGATTTGCAATGCATAAAAAAAACTACCACCTACAAATGTACACTGAGAGTTGATTGTAATATTGGAGTTAAATTTAACCCAGGATGGATTCCCAACTTGTCGGCTGAACTTCAGTGTCATTGAGGATTCATTGTTATGTCCGCACTAGCAGTTAGATGCAGAACAGACAGGGAATTTTACAATTGATTTGCTGTCACTACAAGTCTGGCTCCTACGCTACATGGTTCTAGAACTCTTTCATTTCCTGGCAACTTCTTTCTCCTGGTTTCCCCCTGTGTTGTCTCCTTCTATGTAATTCTCTCTAATAAGGGAAAGAAAACTCAGGGCCAGCACAGAGACAGGTGATTTCAGGTGTCCTTTCGTCTCCTAGTGAGCAGGGTTATGAATCACATCTTCTGCAGAGAGACACATTGTTCAAGCCCCTCTCGGTAAAAAATAAGTCTCGTCTCCCTTTGACAGAAAGGACTTAAATTGGATATGGTCCTTTGGGACCTGAGACGCAAGGTCCTTTTAGAGTGGTTACATATCACATCAAGGTGAAGACACTTTTGCTCAACATAAAATGAAGTATTTGCTAGTAGAAAGGGTCTGAGTCCCTCAGAAAATAAGAAATTAAGAAAAAAAAATTAACTGCAGTGACCCTGAGCTTGAAATCCCAGCTGACAAGCTTGTGAAAGTACATGAGCCACATTTCTGAAAATGTCAGGGGTTTTGCTTTCCTTCAATTGAGAGTAATGTCAAGGGGCTAATCAAACAAGCTGTAGTAGAGGAACCAAGAATATTAGTGTAGAGTATCACTTGTAATGTCGTAAACATTCAGTGTACAATGTCTCTCTTGTGTGTTCATGAATCACTTAAAGGGAAATAATGACTGTTCTTTGATAAAAATGCCAGGCTGTTTAGTCAGCATCATCCCTCTCCTTGCAGCAATTTTGTGTTAGTTACGAAGAGGTTTAACAAAAACAGAAAAGCCAGAATAGCATGCCGTGTAAACAAGACTTTTTTTCCCCCTATATAAATGTTCAGGGCTAGTCCAGAGTTTTGTACCGTTGTAGGCATAGCCATCTTGAAAACAATGAAGGACTAATATGGTGCTTCGTTAATGCAGCAAAGATATGAAGGAGAAAGTGCAGTCTCACAAATCCTATGAAAATTTTTGTTTATGATTCACAGCCCCGTATCATACCACGAAGTCGGGTGGACTACACTTCACTGTGGCCACCTTACCAGTCAAAATAAACATTGCTGTAGAAAAAGGAGGAAAGACATTTAAAGCAGACAAAAAGTCTGTGAACCTAATTTGTTTCTAAAACTATTATGCGATATTTATACTTTAAATACTGTATTAGCCAAAGATTTCTTATATGTAGTGTTATACTACTACATAGTACTTATGCTATATTTTAAATCAAATATATTGAAGGGATTTTAAGTTCTGTGACATTAAGTTTTACCAGTTGTAATATTCCACCACTTGAATTTACTTCTTGAAGCTTAATTTGTTCAATAATTATTATTGATCGCTTCTAGGCCTTTTGGCTAAGATCAAGTGTAATATTTATTCTTATCAGTTTAATAATTATTATTGAATACAAAGCAGAATCAAATCAATGAACAGTAAGCAGATAAGTATGTAAATTTTATATATAAATAAATCAAAATTAAAACTAATGAAATCATCTTTATGCCATACACTAAAAAAAAAAAAAATGTTTGTTCCCTTTCATTACTGAGGATTAAACTCATGATCTTGCACTTGCAAGGCAGGTGCTGGCCCGATTGAGCAGCTAAATCCCCAGCCCTTAAAAAACATATTTTCAAACTGTAGACTTCAATTTATTTCAATTATGTTTGCTTTTTGTTAAATACAGAAAACAAATTTATGAATGAAGTTTTGTTTTTCTTTCAATTTATGTTATTCTAAATTTGATCTCTACTTTAAAACCTCAAAAAATAAGACTCTAGTATCTTCATGTTTTACTGGCATTTCCTGCAGACACATCTATTATATCCTTTGATTAGTGTCAAGTAGAAAGACAGTTGCCTTTAAGGACAGTGCCCCTAGTCAAGGATAGTCCAGACTTGTCAGATCATTAAATGTCAAATATTTCCAAAATGTGTGCCTTGTATGTTGGAGTGCACCTCTAGTTCTAGCTCTACAGGAAGCTGAGGCAGGAGAATCACCTGAGAAGAGGAGTTCAAAGCCAGCCTTTTAACATAGCTAGCTTTTGAGATCTTGTCTTCAAAACCAATAAAACAACCAACAAACA
This sequence comes from Thryonomys swinderianus, assembly GCA_004025085.1. Taxonomy (NCBI): domain Eukaryota; kingdom Metazoa; phylum Chordata; class Mammalia; order Rodentia; family Thryonomyidae; genus Thryonomys; species Thryonomys swinderianus. Next base: position 3,470 of record PVIC010058250.1, on the reverse strand, counting down.
AAAAAAGTGAAGTTGATTTCTTATGTATCCTATAATCCTTCCTTGTCAAGGATACCGAACATAAATATTTCAAACTCTATTTTTTGTCAAATTGAGATAACATCTGTAATCATAAACAGAAAGGTTATTAGCATGCATATTATTTCACAGGCTTATATACAAATGTATTTCATTTCATAATTACATGCTGAGATACCTTTTAAAATATTAGGTTAAGTGAAATATAACAAACTTCTGAACTGAAAAACTTCCAAGAACTTTTTGTTTTTAATGAGATCTTGCTACCTTGCCCAGTAAGAGGTCCAACTCCTGGTTTTGAGCCCTGCTTCTGCCTCAGCCTCCCCAGTCACTGCTCTGCATTTCTCCTCTGCACAGGGAACAGGATATTAAATAAGTCTGAGCACAGCCCTTCGCCTCTGAAACAGAGAATCTCATAGAAGAAGTATTCCCTAGAGAACATTTCAGAAAATAATGAAAATTACTATATGGTACAAAATGAAGCATATCATAAATTTAGCATAGAATCTGGATTATAAGAGCCTTGAAAGAAGACTCTACAGGGGGAGAGCTTAGGTCCCCATATTGGGCAAATCAAGGAAAGCCCCCCCCCCACATTGATTGTTTCTTTTCCATGAAGACTTCAAAATACTTTCTTTTAACTAGAAATATGTAGTACATTATATAAATTGAAATATCTATGAAGGGAGAAACACAAAGCAATAGAAATAAGAAATATAAATGAAATAAAATACTTAACCTTATTGAAAAATACAACACCAGATTCAATTTCTCTTATCTAATAAGCAGTTTTTTAATGATTTTATTCACTGCTTTCTCTTTTTTTTTCTGAAGTTATGTATTCACCTTGTCTTTAACATTTCAGTAGTTGACCAGATAATTGTGGGAAAGTGTGTATGAATACAGAATAAAACAGAAAAGGAGTGCCATTTCAATAGAGTGAACAAATTTTATGGTGCTTAATTTATAGTATGTGCTATATTTTTATCAAACTCTTATGACAATGTGATGAATTAGATTTTATCATTATCACCATTTTACTGATAAGAAAAGTGAGTCACTTTAAGTTCCCATACTTGCCATAATGTTACCTATCTGAAATTCTAGTATTCAGGAGGCTGAAACAGGAGGGTTGCTGCTAGCTGGAGAGCAGCCTGAGCTACTTAGTAAGTTCAAGACCATCCTGAACTACATAGCAAGACCTTAACTCAAAAAAAAATACAGAAATGTCCCCATTTTTGAACACTCTGGAGAATGACACTCATAATGGTAACTTCTGGAACCAGCCGCACTGATCCTATAAGGTGTGACCTAAATTCCAAGGACCCTATTAGAGAATACCAGCTTCACCTTTTCCAATATTGGAGTCTTTCTATTTAAAAATTACTACATTGACTGGTAAAAGACAGATCTTTATAAATTAAATCCATCTGTCGATTGTTTTATTATTCGATTTATAGTGTTTATTGTTATTGCTTTGTATCCTTTGTTTACATATTTAGACTTCCAGATAGCATATATATTTGACCACTCTATCATTTTGTTTTATGATTCATGTTAACTTTCATTAATTAATTAAAAGTAAATAATCAGAGATTAATTTCTCCTTTTCAGTTCTTTGGGCTCATTTTCTCTGTTCCTAATTAAGTTATTATTTTTGTTTTTAGTTTCTATTTTTAAAATACCAGGATGTGTAGTTTGGCTTTTGAATATCCCATATACAGTTTATAGACTCTATATAATGATTTGCTTCACATTTAAATGTTTATAGTTTTTGAAATAGTCTATGATTTTAGTTTTCAGAGCATCATTAATAAAAGAAAAAGATGAACATTGTTTCTAATCAAGTTTTACTGAACTACTAGAATTCAGAATGTCTGTTTTTTTATATATATATATATATTTTTTTTTGAGACAGGGTCTCGCTTTGTAGTTCAGGCTGGCTCTGAGCTCACTATGTAGCCCAGGCAAGCCTTGAACTCAGCAATCCTCCTGCCTCTGCCTCCTGAGTGCTGGGATTACAGGCGTGAGCCACCACACCCGGCAAGAATGTCTGTTTTTTTTTAAATGCATATGCTTATCACTCAGAGTGATAATGAAAAAGAGTACAGAGGCAATAAAAGGGTATTATAAAAATACATCTACAAATACAAAAACAAATTTCAAAAGTTCTTAAATAAGACATTTTAAAACTTCAGTTACAAATGGAAAAATACATCATATAAATCACATGGCATTATATTCTATCAAACTCTCATTAAGATATATACCAAATAGGGCTCCAGTGGCTCAATTGGTTAGCGCAGTACTTATAAGATATATACCAATTGTTTGAGAATGTGTTGTGGCTCATAAGTATTTAGTTCATACATGTACATCTGTTTTAATTGTATAACATTTTGTTCATATATATCAAAAATTTTCAAAGCTGCATAAGAATTTTTTTTTTTTTTTTGAGACAGGGTCTCGCTTTGTAGTTCAGGCTGGCTCTGAGCTCACTATGTAGCCCAGGCGAGCCTCAAACTCAGCAATCCTCCTGTCTCTGCCTCCCGAGTGCTGGGATTACAGGCCTGAGCCACCACGCCCAGATGTATGAGAAATTTATGTCAGAGGAAAAGAGTGCCTTTGTAATGGAGCATTGTCTTAGTAATAGAACAATACAAATTGCAATGAATTCAGAGAAGTGAATCTTTCACCATTTAGGAGATATTTGCCGCTTAAGTAACTAAAGAAAAGCATACTTTAAAATTTACTCCTAATATTTTAGTGTAATTTAATCACAAAATATATCAATGATATATACAACAAGTACTATTAATGAGAGCTATGAGTTACATTTATAATCATTTTGGAGAAATTAGTCTTTTAAAATTATAATTACTTTTCTTGAAGCTAAAATACCTAAAATAGATAACACTATTTACTCACATTGCAAACTGAAATTCAGAACAAAAATTTTGTAAATTATAGAAAAAACTTAAAAAATTTTAAAGTACCATTTAAATTTTAATTGATTTTATTGGTACATTTTTAACATACATTATTTTCCCACTCCCCATTGGACATGTGTCTGTACATAATTTTTTTTTTTTTTTTGAGACAGGGTCTCACTTTGTAGTTCAGGCTGGCTCTGAGCTCACTATGTAGCCCAGGCAAGCCTCGAACTCAGCAATCCTCCTGTCTCTGCCTCCCGAGTGCTGGGATTACAGGCGTGAGCCACCACGCCCAGCTGTACATGATGTATCTTGATTCTTTTTTCTTCCCGTTCCCCTGTCCTCCCTCCAGCCCCTTCACCACCCCATGTACAAAGCTCATGCTTATAAACTTTACGTATATAAACTTTATTTACAGTTTTTCCATTTACCTTAATTTTTTTCTTTTCCTTCTTTCCTTTTCCCTATCCTACCAAGCTCCCCTTCCCCTTTGACTATTTTCTTCCTATTTTTACTGTA
>PVIC010058249.1:0-10432 GCA_004025085.1 Thryonomys swinderianus | reverse complement strand
AAAAAAAAAAAAAAAAAAACAAGCCCCACCATCATGAGGGGAGACCAAGGTCTGACCGCAGACAGCAGCAGGGCCTGGCGCTGCCGCAGCGCACCTGTTGACACCACTCGTGCCAGTAGCAAGCTCATCCAGAGAGGGTGCAGCTGCATAGCAAGGCGGAAGGGACTTTCTCCTCCTCACTGTCGTGACTCCAGTGTCTGAAAGATTCTGGAGAATGCACAGACACAGTATCAGCTAGAAGAGAAAGAGGGATCCGCACACGAGAATCAAGCCTGGGGCTGCGGCACCACCCCGGTGTGCTAGGCACGAGTGGCCACTTTCAGCACAGGGACCGGCCACGGCAGAACATTTGCCTTCTGTACAATGGCAGTGAAGAAGGCAAAACAGAGACGAGGGGAGGTTTCCTTGAGGCAGGCATCAGAAAGAACCCAATACTCAAAGAAGTTTAGCAAAAGCTCAAGATGTGGTCAAAAGAAGTCCCAAATAAATGAAAAACACTACATTTGTGGGCGATCCCATACATTCAGTCCAGTCTCCATCATGATGCCATCTGGCTCATCTCCAGAAGTTCACAAGGACCCTAGGGTACAGCACAGCCCATGCCTCAAAGCCTTGGTCTCCCAGATTTGCAAGCTTCCGCTAGGCTCCAGGAAATGAGCAGTGGGCGGGTTACACTAGGGCACATAGCTTTCGTAACAGCTGTATAAACAGCCACCAAGCCACCAGCATGGGAAGACGCTGACACAACGAGGGCTGGGGCAGAAAGGCAAAAAATAAACCCATCTGAAGGGAAGAAATGCCACCATAACATGCCACCTCACTCAGATGAATGGCCCTAAGGCAGGTGGAGAAACCGGACCCCTTGCGCCTAGCCTCACAAGTTGGGGTGTAAAGTGGTGGGTGCTGTGGGCTGTGGCTCCCCCATTTCCATTTTTACATATGTTCCTGAAAGCAGATCCTCAGCTCCCTGTCCACTGGCATTCGCAGTGGCATTATTTCCAGCAGTCAAAAGGCACCCACCGACTGCTGGGGGCGGGTATTAGGTAGACAAAAAGAATCTCACCCTGACCCATGTTACTCCAAGAACCCACCTTGAGCACATTCAACATGAAAGGAACCACACATAAAATGTCCTGGGACAGTCAAAGCCATGGAAACAGAAAGGAAATTCATGGTTTCCAGGACTGGGAGGTTTGGGGAGAAATGGGGCAGTGTCAGCTCAGTGGGTACAGTGTCTCTGTCAGAGGTGACCCAAATGTGACAGAATAAGTGCTGATGGGTGTGTGAATGTGTGGTGTACTAGGAAGCTCTGGACAGTACAGCTTGAAAGTATATACTGTATGGGATGCAATTTATGTGTCAACAAACTATGCTTTCTTGTATTTTGAAACAGGGTCTCACTGTGCATCCCAGGCCAGCTTTGAACTCACTATGTAGCCCAAGCTGCCTAGAACTCGTGGTGATCATCTTGCCTCAGCCTCCTGAGTGTTGAGATGAGAGGCGCGCACCACCACAGCTGGGGAAACTGCCCATGAGTCACTGGGAGGAAAAGTCTGGCTTCTTCCCTGGGGACACAGACTCTCTAGATGTAGAAGAGACCACGGGGAGGCCCAGCGTGACGAAGTTACAGGGAGAGGCATGGGACTGGTAGAGTACTTGCGTGGCTTGTGTCAGGCCCCAAGTTCTGGCTCAGGACAAGGAAAAGAAATTCAGGTTGCAAAAGGAGGTATGCGTTTTCTGAAAAAGCAAGTCCTGGGATGCACTGGGACAAGTCCAGAAGCCATGTGGGACAAGGATGAGGGCCCACGGGAGGGCCAAGGATCCCAGGAGGGCGGTGGGTGGCCTGCTTGGCAGTGGAAGATGCCCTCTCAGAAGCTCTGGCTCCAAAGAATTATAGCTTCCTCTGCTTGCAACATTGTTTTCGCTCCATCCTTTGTTTCCCATAATCTTACAGGAGATTGGGCGTGTTCAGGTAGATCATTGCCCATAATCTTAAAGGCTGGGTTGGTTTTGAAAACCACCCTGGCTCCCACTGTGCCAGGGGTAAAAGGAGAAAGGGACGGTGCGGTTAGGTGCAACCCTTCGGGGCTTAAAGGGAGTGGCCTCCCCTGGAGCCCCCAGGACAGAGTGCAGCAGGCCCCTTCTCATGGGTCCCCAAGGCACCTCCACAGGATGCAAGTGCGCAGGAACCCGCCCTCCAGGGTGACCTCTGCCCTCCTCCCCACCGAGCCTGCTGTGGTCCCCGGGCTGCCGTCCCCTCCCCTTTCCACTGTCCCCTGATGCTGGCCCTCCAGGAAGCATGACCCGGGGCCCTCTCCAAGAAAGCCAAGGCCATTTTCAAAAGTGCTTGCCCTTTGGCGATTGTCTCCAGAAAGAAGCCTCGAGGGTGAGGACAGGTGCAAGGTCCCCAGCATCCAAGCTGGAATCTGGGATGTCCTGATTCCAAGCTGGGCCACTCCAGACTTTCCCTCAGGAGAGATGGCAGCGCTAGCAAGGTCTCCGAGAGCAGGGGCACGAAGCAGCAGCTGGGAGGTGAGGGTCACTGGGGAAGACAGCGGAGGGCAAGGGAGAAGCCCGGGCCCCTGCATTCCCTGGGAAAGGGCAGGGACGGAGATCAGAAGTGCCATCCAGCTGGGGCCAGACTTGTGCGCTATCCCCGAGCATCTCAAGGCACCCCTCACCTCCTGGACACCTGCCCAGAGGGTCGCTAAGCTCCAGCAGGAACACTGGGGCCCTGCAGCCACCCTAGTGTCGTGAGTCCTTTGCACTCTGTCCCATACCTGCAGGGGGTGCCTCTCCTCGGGAGAGCTGCCCCCTCCCCCCAGCCAACATCTCTGGCTCGAGCCTGCTTATCTGGCAGCCCTGAGCAGGAGCCACACATGCATACCTGTCTGCACTCTGCTCCTGGGTCCGGGCTTCTTCTGACCTTGACCTCCCCGCATTTAACCACACACAGCGGGACACATTTCCCTGAACACTTCGCTGGGTGCACATAGAAAGTACGCACACAGGCCCAGGGAGCCTGTGAGTACACACAGACAGGGCACAGGGGTGCACTCACATACCCACACCACACACACACGTGCACGCCCGTGCACGAAGGGCTGCAGGGCTGAGGTCCCAGGGCAGCACGGGGCCTGGAGTCTTCCCAGTCCTTCGTCTCCCTGCCTGATGCCTGGCCACTGGCAGAGCACGGACACGGGAACCCCAGACCTGGGTGGCTCAAGCCTCCCTCCGAGATGTCCAGAGCCCTGGAGCCCACCGTGTGAGCAGGGACTACCGGGGATGGAATGCGGGAAGTGACGAGCCGACCCCGGGACGACATCCAGGGCACTGTGGGGTTCTGCATCCCAAACCCGAGGGCACCTAGCTGCTGCCCTGCTCTGGGTCCGGCAGGGAGAGCATTGCCCAGGGCCTCAGCCCGTTGCTATGCAACCTGCATCCCACGCGGGTCACCACGCCGCACCCACGACTCCCTTCTGAGCCAGAGTCTCAGGATGAAAGCATGCCCCACTTGGGCCCAGCCCGACTTCCCGTCTGAGCAATGGGTACCAAGGCTCCCCGCCCCGCTCCCATCCGCGCCTGCTTCCCCGGAGAACCACCACCCAGCGAACCGAGCCAGAGCTCCCTACCTGCTCCTCCGCGAGGCCGGCCGCCCTCCGCGCCCGCCGCCGAGCCACCTGCCGCCCTCCCAGGCCGCGCTGCCCGGCCGCCCTACCTGAAGCATGACTTTGTACTGCTCCTCCGGTTTCTGGACCACGCACATATTGCAGCCCATGGTGCTGGCCGGCAGGGAGGCGGGGGCGCGAGCGGAGGCGTGGGTCAGCGGCCGGAGCGCGGGACCTCGGGCCCCAGGCCGGGGCGAGGGGCCATAGCGTGCGCGGGTAGGAGCCTAGCAGGAGACAGGGGCGCTGCCCTGGACGGGGGGCGGCTCCGCGCCCCTCGGCTTGGCTTCGGGCTGCAGGCGTGCGGGCGCGGGCATGCTCCTGCGCACCGGCCGGGAGAAAGGGCAGGGGGAGGGGGCGGGCGCGCTGGGCGTTGCCTGGCTACAGCCCCCCGGGGGCCGCAGGGGCTCTGGGGCCGGGGGGCGTCAGGGGCCGTGGGTGACGTGCCTCCCAGCCCGCGGGGTCCGCCACTGCCGCTGCCGCCTCGGGCTCCCGCCCATGGCCCCGGCCCGGAGCCTGGCCCTCCAGCTCCGCGCCGCGGCCGGCCCGCCACCGATCGCAGGTTGGCCGCCCCGCTGGGCCCGGCGACGCCGTGCTCCGTCTCGTCCGGCCGCGCTCTCGCGCTCTCGCGCTCCGGCCGGTGGCCGCCCGCCCGCGGTCTCCAGCTCCCGCCCGAGAGGGCGGGCACGCGCGCGCCTGCACAGGCGGCGGGGAGGGAGGCGCGCGGGGACGGTGCGCGCGTGGGGAGGAGGGGGCGGCCGGGGTGGCGGGAGCCGGCGCGGGAGGCGGGAGCTGAGGGGTGGAGCCGAGTCCGCGGCGCGATGGATCTGCCGCCTGTCGGTTCCGGAGACCGGGACGTTCGCGGGAGGCCCCTCCTCCGTCCCTAGAGAGCTCGGGGCCGCGATCTCGCCCCTCTCCCGGGCCCGCGCGCAGCCTCCTAAGCGCTTCTCCAACCTCCCCGCTCTCTCAGCTACCGCTTCCCCCTGTTTGGCCGCTCCCTGGCCGTCCTGGCGACGGACACCTTTGTTTCGAGAAAAGGAAAGGCGAGGCGCGGGGTGCAGAGGAGGTGGGGAGTCATCCCGGCGACGTGGCTAACGGTGCCCTGCGCCTCCACCGCCTGAGCAGTCCCCGCTTCTGTCCCCTCTTCAGGACAAACGTGCAGGGACAGAGCCTCTGCGTGACAGGCTGTCGGGCATCAGGCTTTGACTAATCGCCTCACGGGTCTGGGCACCAGCGAGGATGCACCCTTAACCACAGGGATGGGGGCTCCTCCGGGCCGCCTTAGGGTCGGGGACAGGTGCCCTGGTATCTGCACAAAGCTGCTGTGCAGGGCGCAACTGTCACCAGAGGGCGGGCTAGTTTCCTAGAGTAGTGAGGTCCCTGAGGGAAGACTGGGGTAGACGAAACCCCTGCTTTCGGGTGCCAGGGAGCCCCAGCCCTTCAGCGGGGGCCACCGCTGCAGTACCCCATATGGGGTTTGCAGAGCTCCGAGGTGCCCTGCAGTGCGCATGCACACACAGACACACACCCCCCCCTCCACAAGCACCCTTAGTACCCCATCCCACTGTTCAGTTGTACTCTACTGGGCGATGACCAGACCGCCAAGCCTTTGCCTGTGAACCCAAGGGTACCTATTTTATTTTTATTTTTTGGTCATGAACCCAGGGCTTTCACACTAAAGTATGCTTCCAGCCCTTTTTAAATTTTTATTTCTTTAAACCAAAACAAAACCTAAGCACAATGGTACACACTTATAGTCCCAGCACTCTGGAAGGCTGAGGGGGAGGGCTGCAAATTCAAAACCAGCCTGGGCAATTTAGTGACTTACTGAGGCGCATTTCAAATAAAAACAAACAAGCCAGGCGTGGTGGCTCACGCCTATCATCCCAGCACTCGGGAGGCAGAGACAGGAGAATTTCTGAGTTCCAGGCTTGCCTGGACTACATAGTGATAGATAAGAACAGACAGACCGACAAACAAATAAAAAGGGCTGGGGATGTAGTGCTGTGTAAAGGCCCCGGGTTCAGTTTCCTGTAGGACAAAAAACAAACAAACAAAACAACCTACCACTTTCTGTTAATAAAGTCACGTGCTTCCAGCTTATTCCAAGTTTTTGTCCTGAGTCAGTGTTTTTCTGCCTTAAGAGCTGAACGGAAGCCACTCAAGTGGCTTCCACAGAGCGCTCCATGTAGAATCTAGTGACTCAGTGGGCCAGGGTTCTGTCTGCCTGGCAAGTGCAAGGTCCCGAATTCAGTTCCTCAGTAACCACACCCCACAGGGCCGGGTGTGGTGGCTCACGCCTGTCGTCCCAGCACTCAGGAGGCAGAGTCAGGATGATTGCTGAGTTCCAGGCTTGCCTGGCTACATAGAGGGCTCAGCCCTTTCTCCTGCAGGTCACCCAAGGGCAACAAAGCTCACAGACCCCACTGAGGAACTCCTCCAGCATCATCAAAGCCAGGGGACCTGAGGCCCTGTCCCTGCAGCACAGGCCCTGAGTGGGCTCAGTAAGCCAAGGGCACTTCCTAGAGCTCTGAGTACCACGGGCCAAACCTGCCTGCTTGACACAAGCAGGAGCTGCCAGAGACACCTGAGCAAAGTGAAAGCTGAGCGGAAGCCACAATCATGAGTCGGGCGAGTCTGGGTTAGCCTGTACTGGAGGCAGAGCCTAGGGCCATCGCACCAAGCCACACCAGCCCTCACTTTACTATTCTTTACTTTGACACAGGGCCTCCGGGCTGGGCTTGAATTTGCAATTGTCCTGCCTCACCCTCCCAGTGTGCCACTCCTCCTGGCTCCATTTCAATTTGTTTCTGAATTTGAGCTCCTTAGGACCATCGTTGGAAGGGGTGCAGTGGAAGGCTTATGCTCAGAATAGTCTAGACCCTAGGTGTAGTCCCCAGCAACCCGCCAAAGCTGGACACAATGGCACAGGCCTGCTAGCTCAGCACTCAGGAGGCTGAGGCAGGAAGATTAATGTGAATTGAAGGCTAGCCTGGGCTACATAGTGAGTTCCTAGCTAGCCTATGCTACAGAGTGAGACCCTGACTCAAAAAACAAAACAAAAAGCTATACCTGTGTGTACTTTTCTTATTCTTTAGCAATGAAGTCCAGGAATTGGCACAGGGAAGCAAGCATTCTACCACTGAATTACATTCCAGCACTCTGGGAGGCTGAGGCAGGAAGATTGCAAGTTCAAACTTCAAAATAAGTATAAAAGGCTGAAGATGGAGCTCAGTGTGAAGGCCCTGGGTTCAGTCTCCAGTTTCACACATGTGTGAGCACACACTCACACATACATACACACAGGGTTTTTTCCTCAGCTGACCCAGCTTCATTTATTGAAAAGTAGTCCTTTCCTTTCCCGTTATTGTACGATATGTTGAGAAAATATAAAAAGAAAATCTCCTTTGACCTAGAAAATCTCTCCACAAAAGTAGAACAGATGCTGGGCCTAGTGGCACACGCCTGTCATTTTAGCACTTAAGAGGCTGAGGCAGGGGCCAGAGGGTTAGCTCAGTGGTTCCAGCGCCGGCTTCGCAAGCGCAAGGTCCTGAGTTCGATCCCTGGTAATCACATACAACGCTGGGCGTGGAGACTCACACCCACCAGCAATCAATACCGCATACCACAGTGCCAAGCGTGGTGGCTCACGCCTGTCATCCCAGCACTCGGGAGGCAGAGGCAGGAGGATTACTGAGTCTGAGGCTTGCCTGGGCTCCATAGTGAGCTGAGGGCCAGCCTGAACTACAAAGTGAGACCCTGTCTCAAAAAGGAAAAAAAAAAAAAAGAGGCTGAGGCAGGAGAATTTTGGCAAGCTCAAGGCTATCCTAGACTACACAGTTAGACCTTGTCTCAAAAAAACCAATAATGAGGTCCAGGGATTTAGCTCAATGATTCCAGCATCTGCCTCACATGCACAAGGTCCCAAATTTGATCCTGGTAACCACACAACACAATGCCGGGCGTGGCGGCTCACGCCTGTGCTCCCAGCACTCCGGAGGCAGAGGCAGGAGGATTGCTGTGAGTTCGAGACTAGCCTGGGCTACACAGTGAGCTCAGGGCCAGCCTGAGCTGCAAAGCTATTCCCTGTCTAAAAAAACAAAAAAAAATGCAAGAATAGGTTAACTCAGTATTACTTCATACTTCCTTCCAGGTGTGTCACTGGGACACAACACCTGACACTGAGAACTGAAAGGGCATTTTGGAGATTCAGTCCAGGCAGGATCATCACGGCAGAAGGCCAAGGAGGAGCCAAGAAATCAGACACACCCAGAAACAGGCTGTACTTCTACCCTGGGCAGACCCAAATCAAACTAGTTACAACAGGATTTAATCTCCTCCCACGATCTAGTGAAGCCAAACCTAAGGAGTGGCTTCTCTGGAATTTCAGAATTTAAAAAGTTGTTTGCATTATTGTGACTGAAGTCAGGGTCTTTGTCCTGAGCTCCATCCTCTTTTTATGTGGAGACATGGTTTCAGTAAGTCCCTAAGTTGCCCAGGCTGCCTTTGAACTTTCATTCCTCCTGTTGAGCCTCCCAGAGCAGTGGAAGGACAGAACTGGCTGGCACTGAAACTTTCCATGAAGAGTTTTCTTGTAAGCCCCAAAATGATCTGGAGTTTTCATTAACTGAGCCCCTGGGCTCAGTTTTCCATGCCCTTAAATAAGATGGCTCCATGTAAATTAGAGACAACCAGGCTGGGACACAGGCTGAGTTACCGGGCCCGGTGTGATGGCACAGGCCCATGGTCCCAGCTACTTGGGACATCGAGGTAGGAGGACAGCTTGAAGCCAGGAGTTGGAAACCAGCCTGGGTAAGGGGAGACCTCACCTACTTGGGGGCTGAGAGGCTGAGGCAGGAGGATTGCAAGTTTGAAGCCAGGGAGGAAATTTAATAATAACCTGCCTCCAAATTTTAAAAAGTAATAAAAAAGACTGAGGATGTGGACCTAGTACCAAAGTGCAAAAATCAAACAAAACCCAGCATTTAATGTTCTTGGCTCTATTTGGTTTAAACTTTTTTTTTTTTTTGAGACAGGGCCTTGCTATGTGGTCCAGGTTGGCCTTCAGCTCACTGTGTACCATGGACTGGCTTTGAAATCACAGGCATCCTCCTGCCCCAGCCTCCTAAGTGCTGGGATAACAGATGTGTGCCAGTACATCTTGGTCTACTCATACAGACCCAGTAGTGATATCACTAAAACAGGCAGTGAGGCTTACCTGGGGAACAGACTCATGTACTTGACTGGAAGGGGTTGGACAGCATCACCCCTGTCACCAGCAGTCGCTGTCTGCAAATCCCAGCTTCCTGCCTCTGTTAATGAGATGCTTTCTTTTCGATGCCATCCTTTCATCACTTCCGGTAGGCACCATCCTGCTACCCAAGTGTTTCCTAAAATAGGTTATTGAACTTACTATGATAGCGCGGAGCTGAGTCCTGGCCAGCTGCTGCTGTGCTGTCTGCATGACGGCCTGGGAATCCAGAGGGGTTTTCTCCGCAGTAAGCATTGCCAGCACACTTGCCTAGTGCTGCAAAACACAAGGCCCAAAGTCACCTGAGAAAGCGCAGCGTGGAAGGGTTCCCCGGAATGTCCACCGCGTCCAGCTCCAGGCCCAGTGTCGCTTACTCTAGAGAAGTCTTTTGTGGAGGAGCTAGTGCCAGTGTGCCCGAGGGGCCAGCTTCCCTGGGGAAGCACATGTCCAGCCTGCACCAGTTGGCTGCAGTGGCTGACTTCCGCTTCTTCCTCTTCCTCTTCTTGATCCTCCTCCTCTCCTTCCTCTTTCTCTTGCTGTTGTATTCCTTCTTGTCTTCTCTCTCCCTCGCCCTCCCTTGCCCTCCCCTCCCCCCCCCCACAGGATTTGGCTCTGTAGCTCAGGCTGGCCCCGAGCTCACTATGTAGCCCAGGCAAGCCTCGAACTCAGCAATCTTCCTGCCTCTGCCTCCCGAGTGCTGGGATGACAGGTGTGCTCCCTCATCCTGAGCTAGCATAGCACCTGGGTCTGCTTGGGGTGATTTTTCTACTTCAGTCACTACAGCAAGCCCTGCTGTAGAGTAGTCTACCCTGAGATGCAGCCTAGCAGGTGCCTTCCTGTACCGAAGCCTCTGGAAAGCACTGTACTGTGGTGACAGTCTAGCAAGGTGCCCTGGAGACAGCTCAGCTCCCTGACAGACCGGGTCTCTGTCCTCAAAGTGGCCTTGTGCAGTGCTGGCCGCACAGTTAGCAGCATACACAATGCTCAGGCTTGAGCCAGGAAATACCATCCACCTGCCTGTTGTGAACTCTCACCAGCAGATCCACCTGAGCTGCTGGTGCTTTTCAGACCCGTCAGTACCACTGGCCCCTTCCCTCTGACTGACCGTGAACTCAGCCAAGCTTTAACATTGGGATCCTTATGGCTGGGGACCAGTGTAAAGGACCCAAGTTGTCCCTGCAGCACTGTCTGGAGCCTCTGTTCATCCCAGAGCTTCATGAAGCTGCTATCCACAGCTCCGGGCCCAGCTCAGTTCTGTTTGGGTTGCAAAGCATGCTAACTCCTAGACTGTAGGGCTGTGTAGCTGCAGCGACAGGAGATGACTGAATAGTCCAATGACCTGGCCAGGCAAGAGACAACCAGAAAGGTGGGCACGCCCCAGCAGAGAGCCAGCACTCCAAGCTCTTCAAGTTCTGAGCTACTGGCCTCTTAATTTGATCACTGTACTTTGTTTGTTTGTTTTGTGTTTTTTTGTTTTTTTTTTTTTTTGTTTTTTTTTTTTTTTTTTTTTTTTTTT
>PVIC010058248.1:0-10446 GCA_004025085.1 Thryonomys swinderianus | reverse complement strand
TTTCCTTATTTTGTCAGTGAGAAGAAATAGAAGTAATGATATTCTGAACTACATGTTTATGAAGTACTGAGATTTTGGTTTCTAATTTCACCTTCCAATAATACTATTTACAGAAAAACTTAAAGTGAAGACTGAGACAAGAAAAACTTACAGTATTTCGTAGCCTCTGAGTTTCCATGCACATGTGCAAAATGATGAGTTCTGTTAGAGACAAAAGAGCTGTGTATGGTCAAAGATAGAATGATGAGTTTTAATAAACAAATATCAATTGCCAGTTACTATAGTATAAAACAAATAACCTCAAATATTTTATTGATATAGGTACAAATAATCAAAGTAAAATAAAGTATCATGGGCAGATACAATCTAAGAGCTTTGTTTTTTTTGTTTTTTTTTTTTTTGAGACAGGGTCTCACTTTGTAGTTCGGGCTGGCTCTGAGCTCACTATGTACCCTAGGCAAGCTTTGAACTCAGCAATCCTCCTGCCTCTGCCTCCTGTGTGCTGGGATTACAGGCGTGAGACACCACACCCGGCACTGTGGTATGTGGTATTGACTGTTGGTGGGTGTGAGTCTCCACGCCCAGCATTGTATGTGGTTACTGGGGATCGAACTCAGGACCTTGCACTTGTGAGACAGGCACCGGAACCACTGAGCTAACCCTCTGGCCCAAGCTTTGGATTACTTTAACAAAAATGAAGCACTGAACTATAAGTACATTCTTAATTTCATCGTTAGATATTGCTCTGGTAATTCAATCCTAGTTCTAGACACAAGTAACATTTAAAGACAAAAACACACATTTTTTTTGCAAACTCAATTCAAGGGAAGGGAAGCCAGGAAAAGAAAACAAGATGAAAAAGATGTGGCCAGAAGAATGATGCATCATTTCTGTCTGTACTGGGAATATTCAAAGGCATTGTTTTGTTTTGTTTTGCTTTGCTTATATCCTGCTACTACTCACCCCTGTTACCATTCTAAGTCATAAAAAAGAATCATAAATTTTCTCAGAGAGAATTCCTTTTCATATTATGCACCTTCTTAAGATAACTAGACTATATAGTTCCACTGAAATAGCAGATATATTTCATAGCCATGTTGTCTAATAAATTATTTTTTCATAATATGCATTCAGCAAAATAGCTTTTGTCAGGCAATAATATATGTGGTAGAAAACGAAGGAGTTTCCTTCTGTCTCTTACATCACTTTGACCTTTTCATCTGAGCAATCTATGAGTAAGTTCCCCAGACATAATTATTAAGGTATTTAGTTCTCTCACTAAAGTATGAGCTTTTATATGTGCATTAAGTATATGTGTATATGCTTGATGTTATTAGATATCTTTTTTAGCTAACAGTCTATTAGAGCTAACTGAAAACACCTGAAATTCTGTGATTCTGTCCCTATAAGAAATGAAAGATTTTATATTAGAAGCATATGATTGAATGCATAATTATACCCTTTTTACTTGCAGAATTGCTTTCCTTGGCACTTTAAGGATATCCTACTCAGAAATGTTTAAAAGACATGATACAAGCTCTGTTTAGATCCCTCATCTTCACTTGAAGAAAATTGTCTTTAAGTAATAGTCTATCATTGCTTACTACAATCCTTTATCTGAAAAATTCAGTCAGCAAAGTATCTAGATATCTTTATATGTTTTGGAGCAGAACTTGAGGAGTAATGCCAGATATCTACAGAGAGAGTTAGACTTCTTTGTTTATTCTCTTTCTCATTCAGAATAATCAAGATAATTCTGCTGATTACATTTGAAGAATTTTAATACAGTTTAAGAATTGCCTCTATGTGAATATCTAAATGTGATTAATTGAACTGATCCAAATATAAAGCAGCTCTGTCAGTGATTTTAGTACTATTTCACTTTATTCTCACTGCTCTGGCATACAAAACCAGATTAAAGAATATCTTCAGATAATCAGCTCAAAGATAGTTAAGTTTCCTACAACTGATTTCAGTTATGTGTGATCAAATGTGTTTCCTGCTTCCAAAGCATTCCATTTAGTTTGAAATAATAATTTCAATCATTGCTAGCATTTATTTTCAGGAAGTTAGATGATAGCAAACTTAGAAAGCACAAAGTAGGGAAGAAATTGCTTTGTTTTCTCCCTGGTTTTGTAAATGAAATCAGTAAGAATCCACTCACCCATATCTTTGGTACCACAACTTTACTTTTCTATTAGTCTTAGCAGAGTTTCTTTCTATTTGTAGAAAATACTATGAAATGTTTGCATTTTTCATTGCTCAATAATTTCTCAACAACATTTGTTATAACAACTATGAATAATATTATTTTGTTCTGTGCTTATGGCATAAATATTTTTGATGTTTATTACATCATTTAACATACATATATAGACACATATACATATATATGTGTATGTAAACATGTATATGCATATATGTGCATATGTATATGTATATATGTATTTATTATACATATATGTATATACACAGTAAGGGTTTTAATCCTTACTCTATTTTAAGTAGAATAAAGAGTTAAAGATTTTTATGTATTCTCAATTTTCACACTGTATTCCACTGTACTGACCCCAAACATCAACAACAAAATAGATAATGGCTTATTTATATTATAGATGCGATTTACTGTTGAAAATATACACAATGCACTTTACCCACCAGAAATCACAATTTTAATGTTAGAAATGTCAAGAAAAGTAACATGAAAAAATCATATGTATTTTCGTGTATACACTTATGTACCAAATCAAGCAAAAAGATTAGAAAAGAATGGCTAGGAGAGGGTCTGCAAGGACTTATCAAATACTCTTACTTTCTATTTCTTGGTCTAGGTAATGGTTACTTCACTATTTTTACCTTCAATATGTATGCTGAGCTATAAATGTGTATGTATTTGTGGGGCCGGAGGGTTAGCTCAGTGGTTCCGACGCCTGCCTTGCAAGCGCAAGGTCCTGAGTTCGATCCCTGGTAACCACATACAATGCTGGGCGTGGAGACTCACGCCCACTGGCAATCAATACCACATACCACAGTGCCGGGCGTGGTGGCTCACGCCTGTAATCCCAGCACTCAGGAGGCAGAGACAGGAGGATTGCTGAGTTCGAGGCTTGCCTAGGCTACATAGTGAGCTCAGAGCCAGCCTGAACTACAAAGCGAGACCCTGTCTCAAAAAAATAATAAAATAAAATAAAATAAAATAAAATAAAATAAAATAAAATAAAATAATAAAATTAAAATAAAATAAAATAAAAAGTGTATATGTATTTGTATTTTATGTATGTTTTAATTAAGATAGTTTAAAGCAAATTGAGTATAAGGGAAAAAAGACTAACAACTGGACAGATATATAGGTCAGAGCTGATTTGCAGCTCATCTTCTGCCCATTTGTATGTGATGTGAGAATTGCAATGATGAGAGTGAAAAGTGGTTGCATGAGCTATGCTTCAGAAAGTGTTTACCTGCAAATTCAACACATATGATCATTTTTCTTTTTAAGATGCAATCATATGTTTTATGTAAATTCTTACCATCTAAGGATGCAAATTAAAATTTTTATAAGAGATTTTGTTCAAGTACGTAGGTGCTATATCAGTTTTGTTTTTCTTTTTTTGTAGAATATTCCAAATAGGCTAATAATTTAGCTACTTTCTTCTATCCTGTTGTCATCACTCGGGGACCAGCCATCTGACATTTTGCTCTATTATTATAATAATGTCTTAATTGAATCTCTTCTGCCCCTCCCGAGAGTTTCATCCTTCAGACTGATTTCACCTCGGCAGAAAAAGGTCCTAAGGAAATATAATCTGAATACTGACATCCCACAACTTATTGCCCTAAATGCCTTTCCATTTCAATGACATTTTAAGAGATCAGGCTTCCTTTTAACCTCATGTCTCCTCCTCTCTTCTTCACTCACTTGTATGAGATCATAGCCACCCTGTGTCTATTCTCTTACCCTTTCATATGTCTGCATTCCAATTCTCAGGTCTGCACCTTAATTTTCTTTCTCAAAAATAACACAGATATTTTCAGACTAGAACTTGTCATTTTCCAAAACTTCATGACACCTTTTCTGATGGATTTTTCTTCCAAGTGTACATAATATTCTGGAATATTCTTTTTTTTATTTGATCCTTTACTGGTACATTATATACAGACATCATGATTACAGTCAATATTGGAATTTGTACCAGTATATGACATGATTTAACTCTCATTTTTCCTCATTCTCCATCTTCCATATGTTTCAGTCACTAGATGTAGGGCTCTTCTCCATGCCCTGTTCTCATCTCAGTTATTTCTAAAACTTAAAGTTACTGGACAATTATAATTTTACAAAAAAATAGTATACATAACCAACATATACTTGACAAAAATTGATAATATATAGGAAAGGAAGAGTAAAGTATGTTGAGAGATATTATTTTTATTCAGTGTCAGGCATTCAGTTCTTTTTCAGATGTATGGTCAGAGAGGAGTGCAATTGAGGTGACATTCTTGTCTACAGTGACATGAAATGCAAATGTTAGTTTTCATTCCTTGCCATCTAGAGCTCATAAGTGCATAACTAAGTAATTTACAGTGAATTCACTACAGCTATGAATAAATGTCTCCTAATGAAGTTGAAAACATTTATGGCACTTGTTACAAAAGATCATTCCTAGTATTTAGTTATTTATTAATAGTAAAGTTTATTACACAAACAAAACACAAGAAAGAACTAGGAAGAACAGTATCAGAAAATGTGTATGTAATGTATTTCATAATATTTTCTGGCCCCAAATTGACATTTATGTATGATGTCCAGTTTTAGGGATTCATGTCATCAAAGAGACAGCAACATGATTGAATTCTGATAGGTCTTTCTCTTAAAATATTATTGTTTTGGGCTGTGGATATAGCTCAAGTGATACCAACACCTACCTTAGAAGCACAAGGACCTGAGTTCACTCCCTGCTACCTCAAAAAAAAAAAAAAAAAAAAAAAAAGGAAAGAAAGATTATTCTTTCCTATCCCCAGCCAATGCATGCATTATTCTTGTTGTTTTAGGTATAACAGCATTATAAGTGAAAAAGAAACTGATGTAATATTTTATTTATCTAAAGAATTTTCAGTCATGAAAATGCTGTGAAAATAGATGATAGCTCATGTATTCAGAACCTTAATAAATCTGAATTCAGGGAAATAGATAAAATAGAGAGAATAAAGTGGTACAATCACCATAAAAAATGATGGCTGGAAACATAGACTACGTGTAGATAATTTCCGTATTTTAATTATCTGAAACATTGAAACATAATTTTAATATATATTAGAAAGAAAATACACAGAGGTGTTTTATACATGCTTGTCAATCCTAATGAACTTTTTGTTGTGATATGGATATGATTCAAAAGCATTTTACCCCTCAACATTATTTGAATTTCAGTCCTGGGTATTTAATTCAAGTGGTGTTGCACCTATTTTCCAAGTACAAGGGCCCAAATTGGATCTCCAGAACCAAATAAATAAATAAATAGATAGACACATAAATAAATAAATAAATAAATAAATAAATAAATAAATAAATAAATAAATACAAGTCAGTTTCAATAATTCTCTGTTGCCCTCTCACACGTGTAAGATTTTAGAAATCATGGTGGAATGGGCCAATTAGTGAATACAATGGAATACCATGATTGTCTATTTCTGTAAAATTGTACCATTTTGGTACCTTTATGGTACTATTTTTGTTAATCTGGTGAATAACAGAATAGTTATCAGCAACAGTACAATGTGACATATTTTATCACATTTATTTTATTTTACATAGACAAGGTGCTTCTCAGAATGAAAAACAACATGGCCGAGTTATCTTTTAGGTCTAATAAGACAGGTTCCTCCTGCCTCTGTCTCCCGGGTGGTGGGATTACAGGTGTACACCACCCCACCAGGCTAACATTTGGATATGTCTTCTGTAGTGGTGAGATCCAGAGGCCCCATTCAACATATCTGTTCCCCACTGATATGAGCGAACCACAATGCTGGCAAAAAGAGGAAACACCATTGTCTGAAAACAAAGGAAGAACAGATTACATTGTCTGCCATTATGAACTGCTTCACATACACCCTTCTTTGTGATTGTTCATCTGTGGATACAACAGGTATGTGCTTCACATATCCATTCTTGAGTTCACAGTCAATGTATTTACTTCAATCATTTTCCATTTATTTGTGAATATTTTATGTAATGTCCAAAATTTTAATGCAAGTTTTTCTTTCGTTTGATGGTGGAATGAATGTCTACATTCTGCAGTTCTTTAACTCTCATGATGGTTAACTCTATAATTATTCTGGCAAAAAATCTTCCTGACAAGCATATTATAATAGACAATTTGATTTATACTTCCATTCACGACTCTAAATTCATCAGTTAATAATTAAACTATTATACATCAGTTTGTTTTCTCATGACAATAGGGTTCATGTATATCTAACCTATATTCAGAAATTTATACTAATTTTTATTAAAATAAATAACTTTGTTGTCTTTGAATTAAAGATATTAGAACACTAGCATGTGTCCTATCAAGTTACATTCCTTGCCTTTTTTTTTTTTTTTTTTTTTTTGAGA
The DNA here is from genome assembly GCA_004025085.1 of Thryonomys swinderianus. Classification (NCBI taxonomy): domain Eukaryota; kingdom Metazoa; phylum Chordata; class Mammalia; order Rodentia; family Thryonomyidae; genus Thryonomys; species Thryonomys swinderianus. The sequence goes on along the minus strand of PVIC010058248.1, from coordinate 3,833 downwards.
CAGGGTCTCACTTTGTAGTTCAGGCTGGCCCTGAGGTCTCTGTGTAGCCCAGTCAAACCTAGAATTTAGAGTAATCCTCCTGCCTCTGCCTCCCAAGTGCTGGGATTAGAGGCATAAGCCACCACACCTGGTACTTGTGTTCTTTTCTAATGATCAGTCATTACCTTCAAATGTGAATTAATATACTTTATTACCAGATATTATTAATTACAAGCTCATAATTTATTATAACATTTGACTTTTACTCTTATTTCAAAATATAAAATCAAATATAGTGATAAAGTTACAGTGGCTTGAGATAAAATATTAATGAGAGTTTCATAGTTAAAATATTTAAGTAAGCAGCAAAAAAATATTGTCCTATATTAGTTCTCTGCAGTACTACATAAAATAATCTGTAGCAATAGAAACATTTTCCCTTATACTTCTATTGCAGAATTAAGAAAGTAAAAAAGAATTTCTCTGAAAACATGTTTCAAAATAAAGACATTAAAATGATATAAAACCTTTCTTATTATTTAATAAGTATTCTTAATTTTATAATCTGTCTCAAGCATTGCAACAAAAGTTAATGCCCTTTTATTATTTTTCCATGACAATTATTTCTGTTCATTGCAACTGTAAAATTCTATAGTAGCTTATCAACACCTACCTTCTTCTTTTAGGAAAACACACTTCTGTGATTCTTCAGTGTAATTATTGTGGTTCGTAAAAGCCATGTTATTATGTTGGCTTAGGATAATATCCTTTTTATGTAAAAATAACTTACAGTTATTCTCTCCTCTGTCGGTAATTATAACCCAAGTCCCTTGCAGTAATAAACTTGGGCTGAGTACTTGATGGACCACTTTATTTTATTCTAACTACACTTTTTCTATTACACCTATTTATTATGTGTTCATAAATGTGATGCACTGCAATAGTAAAGGGAAAGACACTACACAACTAACTCTTTTTCAGAGATACACTTTTTTCATGGCAAAACCATCAAGTTGTTATTTATTTGAAGTGTTAGTAAGTATTCAAAAGCTGTTTTATCCTCGGAGTTTTTATCATGAAAAAGAGCTACATAAACACATATTATTGAACTACAAGGTCTCCTCATAAGACATGGCCTTGTTATTTGTGGTAGTCTCTTAATATTTTTACAAAGCAAAAGGAAAAAACATTAGAACAGAACAAAAACAAACTATTTGATGAGATAAATATAGTCCATTTCGCCAAAAGCATGGAACTATTCTGTTTCCTTTCCTATACTGAATGTAGAAAACATGAAATTTATACACAACGTTTTGTCACATATATCTATATTCTTATGTTCATTACAAGAAGTATTATTCTGGTTCTTTTCCTTTGGTAATATATTCATTATAACCATAGAAAATACTAAAATTTATATTCAGAGATAAAACATTTCTCAAAAACTGAGCTTACACAAATAGATTCTGTGACTTGTAATAATAGGTATATGATACTATTACTAGCATGACCCCAGTCTAATTAAAAACACACACACATTTCTTCATATGTTTCTTACCTACCTTTACTTCTTATCTAAAAAATGCCTATGCATTTCAGATGCCCATTTTTGACTTGAGTCTTTAATTGAGAGAGAAGCTGATTTTTTTAAGTTCTTTATATATTCTAGATTGTAGTCTTTATTCTGAAAAACAGCTGGCAAAAATTCTTTCCCATAATGTAGCTCACCTTTTTGCTCTGTTTGTTTCTCTTGCTGTGCAGATTTTTCATATGATGAGGTCCTACATGTTGATTCTTTCTGTTAGATCCTGAGGTGGTGAGGTTTTTTTCATAAAGTCTTTTCCTTTGCCAGTGTCTCCAAGAATTCTACCTAACCTGTTTTCCAGCAGGTTTAATGTTTTGTGTTTTAATATTTAGGTCTTTAATCTGCTTTGATTTTGGTTTCATGCATGGAGAAAGAGAGATCTATCTGGCAAGTCGAAGCCTAGTTTTTCTAGAACAATTTATTAAAGAGGCTATCTTCATTCCCTTGAGGGTGTTTGGCACCTTCGTCAAAGATGAGGTTGCTTAGTATGTCTGGGGTTCTTTCTGGATCTTCTAGTCTCTTCCACTGATCCTCAGGGCCTGTTTCTTTGCCAGTACCTTGCTTTTTTTTTTTTTTCATAGTAGCTTTGTAGTATATTTTCAAGCTGAGGATTGGGATACCCCTGACATGTCCTTATTGCCTAGAATTGCTTTTTTAATTCTAGAACCTTTCTGACTCCAAATGAATTTTTCAATTATTTTTTCTAGCTCTGTGAAATATGCTTTTGGGATTTCAATCAGAATTATATTAAATCTACATAGTATTTTTGGCATTATGGCCATTTTGACACTATTGATTCTTCCTTCCCAGAAACAAGATATGTCTTTCCATTTTCAGATATCCTCTTTGTTCTCCCCTTTCAGAATGCTGTAATTCTCAGAACAGAGATCTTTCAATTCCTTTGTTAGATTGATTCCTAGATATTTCATCCTTTGAGATGCTATTGTGAAAGGAATTACTTCCCTGATTTCCCTTTCAGTGAGTCTATTGTTAATGTAGGCTATTGATTTTGAATGTCGACCTTGTATACGCCTATGCTACTGAGTCTGATGATTAACCCTAGCAGTCTTTGGTTGAGTTTTTAGGATCTTCTGTATGGGATACCATATCATGAGTAAATAATGTCAGTTTAAATTTCTCCTTATCTATCTTTATTTCTTTTCTTTCTCTTGTTCAACTGTTGTGGTTAATGTTTCCAAAACTATATTGAACAGGAGTGGTGATAGTGGACATTCTTGTCTTGCTTCTGATCTTAACATGAAAGATTTCAATTTTTGAGCATATAGTATAACGCTGGCTGTTGGTTTCTCTTTAGTTTTATCAATTTGAGATGAAGACTATTCCACTTTTTTGTGAGACTTCAATCATGAATCAGTGTTGGATTTTGTTTATTTTTCTGCATCTATGAGATGACCATTTAGTTTTTGCCCTTGAGTCTGTTTATACAGTATATTGATATACATATATTGAACCCTCTTTGCATCCCTGAGATCAATCCAACTTGGTCAGCTTATAATATTTTCTACATGATCATCTGTATTTTGTTTGATAGTATGTTACTTAGGATTTTTGCATCAATGTTCATTAAAGAGATTGCCCTGTAATTATCTTTTTTTTTTCCAGTTGGATCTACCTCTGCTTTGGGAATCAATGTAGTAGTTGCTTCCAGGTATGAATTTGGGAGTATTGTTTCCCTTTCAATTTCATTAAAGAATTGCCATTGGCTCTTCTATGAAAGTCTTATAGAATTCAGTAGATAGCCATGAAGACAGACTTTTCTTTGTGGTAGTTTTTAAATTACATTTTCAGTTTCACATACTGATATTGTAATGTTTATATCTTTCTTGTCCAACTTTGGAAGTTCTAACAATCTATCCATTTCTTTTGTGTTTTCCATCTTTTTGGAGTACAAGTTCTTATAGTACGTGTTGAATGTCCTTTGAATTGCTGCATTGAATTGAATCTTTCACCCTTTTCATTCCTGATTGGATGTATTTCACTTTTCTTTTTTTTTTTTAATAAGGTTGGTTAAGAGTTTGTCGATTTTATTTTTTTAAACTTTATGATTCATGGAGAGTGGATAAAGAAGATGTGGTTTTTTTACAAAATGGAGTATTACTCTGCCATAAAGAATGACAAGATTGATCCATTTAGGTGCAAATGGAGACATCTGGAGGATATACTAATAAGTGAAATCAATAGATCACAGATAGACAATTTCCGGATCTTCTCTTTGGCATGAACACCTGTAGATGCAAATGAGTTCTAG
>PVIC010058247.1:0-10431 GCA_004025085.1 Thryonomys swinderianus | reverse complement strand
AGGTCTGCCTTCAACTCCTGGCAATTCTCCTGCCTCATCCTCCCAGGTTCTGGGGTTACAGGCATTTACCACCACCCCCAGCATATGTTTGGGTTTTTGTCATTCATAAAGGGAGAAAAACAGTAATTTAGTCAACAAGATTCACATAGTATAATATCATGAAGCTGAGAAGCTTAGTGTAGTAATTGCTTTTACTAGTTTATATGTATATATTGTAGCAAAATCTTTATCAGTACATTTTACCATATATAAGGCTAACACTTATCATAGGGAATTCGCACCTGTACATGATACATCCCACCTATATTTTTCAATTTCATCATTCAATAGCTGTGTTTTTCTTCCTCAGTCTGATGATAGGTAGAGAGAAGTAGCAATTGATGGTGGTGCTGATTCACATCATCTTGACTTGAGACTCACTGTCACCCCAAAGATTTTCTCCCATTTGTAAAAACAAAAACTCTTTCAAAACAAAGACCACAGGTATTCAGACCACACATTCAGCAAGCACACAGAATGCTGGCTGGATGGCAGCTGTGCTAGGGTTGTAGTGGAGTGTGACAGAGCCATGCAGCTGAGGGTCAAGTAGGGGAAGCATGCTAACCCAACAGCTCGAGATAGATGTGAGATTATAACAGTGATATAGCTATTCAAGCTAATATACATTTTAAAAGAAATAAACACCTAAGAGCAATTTCATATTTTATTAACATTTTTGTAAAATCGTGCATGTATGAATCCTGCTTTTTCTTCTATATATCCAGTGGAAGTACTTCAGACTTCTTATAAAATTATAGTCACGTGAGTTTAGATGAGCTGTACATCAAAGTGATTGCTGGTGGTCCTTTATGTATTTATTTATTTATTTATTTATTTTAGGTTGGACTACTGAGGATTGAGCTCAGGACCTTCATGCTGAGCTACACCTTCCGCCCTTTCTGGTTTTGTTTTGGGGGGGGTCAAAGGATGAGAACTTGCCACAAGCCCCTCTATGCAAAGCAGCAATGTTCATTTTATCCCTGATAAGTTACTAAATGACTATTGCCAAAGCCCAGGCTTTTGCCTGCCTATGTAGAGCATAAAACTGTAAACTGTTATAGCTGTAAAGGACCTTCCTTTGGCCAGACCAACTCCTACTAGCTGCAGTGAGGCAAGAGGACTTACTGAAGGTCCTGTAGCTGTTTAGTAGTGGGCAGCATTAAAGCACAGCTGTTTGCGTCCTATATCAGGGATTTTTTTTTTCCCCCTGAGCCATACTGGTGATAATCTCACAAACTCCTTTGTTTGTTATTTTCTGTATGACTAGTAAATTAGCTTTGCCAGCTGAAGAATGATGCCATTTGTAGTCTTAACGTGATAATCATTAACAGAGTTCATCACATCTAGTTGTATTTCTTTCACAAATTCCTGATTCATTGGTTCTGGTTGTCCTTATCTGTAGGAAAGTTTGATTTCAGGTTGCTAATGAAACACATTCCAAATTAACAACCACTGTAGCTGTACAGTCCAGTCTAGCTCAGAGCAAGTAAATGGGCTGGCCACTTCTTTCCTTCTTAACCAAGCGAGGAAGTTCTGTTTGCTTAATCATTTTTTTGGTACTGGGGATCAACCTGGAAGTTCTGTCTACCTGTCATAGAATTTAAGGGATTAGAAAGTGTCAGAAATTACAATACGAGTTATTCTCATTCACTTTTTTTTTTTTTCCTTTGGAGACAGGGTCTCGCTTTGTAGTTCAGGCTGGCCCTGAGCTCACTATGTAGCCCAGACAAGCCTGGAACTCAGCAATCCGCCTGTCTCTGCCTCCCAAGTGCTGGGATTACAGACGTGAGCCACCATGCCCGGCTCTCATTCACTTTTTTTCACAAGATACAAGTAAAATACAGCATAAACAGTTTGAAAGATGAGGCCATAAAACTCTGAGGAATTAAATTTTCTTGTATCCAAAGTAGTTATTTCACCAACAGAGAAGAGAAAAACCACTGGACATCGTGGTGCTTGCCTGTAATACAAACACTCTAGGAGGCTGAGGCTAAAAACTCACACAGCCATTCCTTCAGTGCCTCACCCTACCTACCTGACATTCACATACATTTCTGTCACCTCTTAGACTCAGACTTTCAGGTCTTCAGCAAGTCACCTCATCCTCCAAAACAACTTTTCCACCAGCAGTGACATCTTAAGATGTTTGTTGTTTGTGGTACTGGGAATCGAACTCAGGGGCTCACACATGTCAGGCAGGCAGTCTACTACCTCCAGCCCTGAAATGTCAAATATACATCTTTAGTATAAAACCATACAGCATTTTGACTGCTTAGAAAATTTTATGCCTCTGCCCACATGATCTTTGTGGTAGCTAGAGATCCTTCCTCTAAACCCCTTATTTTTCCGTTAGTTTTTTTGTCAAAAATGTGTTCCATTTATTTATTTACTTGCTTACTAGTTACTGATTTCAGTGTTGAAGATCAAACTCAGGGCTTTGTACATACTAAGCAAGCACCCTCAACCCCTAATTATACCCCTAGCCTGACTTTATTTTTCAAAAAGGTTCATGTGCTAGGCGCATGAATTCCATGCCTGTAATTCCAGCTACACAAGAGGCAAAGGCAGGAGGACTGCAAGTTCAAAGCCAGTTTGGGCAATTCAGATCTAGCTTATAGATAAATAAGTTTTTTTTTAAATAATGCATTTTTAGTGCCGGGTGTGGTGGCTCACACCTATAATCCCAGCACTCGGGAGGCAGAGACAGGAGGATTGCTGAGTTCGAGGCTTGCCTGGACTACATAGTGAGCTCAGGGCCAGCCTGAATTACAAAGCGAGACCCTGTCTCAAGAAAAAAAATGCATTTTTGGTAATGAAAAAAGAGAAACAAAGCTTATGTATTTAGGCGGTGTGGGATTGTGGATGGCTAGGGAAATAGGAAAAAATGAGAATTAAATTGTTTCATATACTGGTACAAATTCCCAATATTGAGTGTGATCATGATGTGTATATACAATGTACCAAGAAAGATAAAAGTTAAACTAAAAATAATAATAATACATTTTTAAAAGGACTGGGGATATTGCTCAATGGTAGAATGTTTGCCTTGACTCCAAGTTCAATCCCTACTACTTCAAGGAAAAAAAACACAAAAATATTCATATCATCTATAATTCTACAAAGGTAACAGTTATTAATATCTTGAAGTATTTCCAAACACTTTTCTGAGTATATTTTCTTAACTGTGATTATGAATTTTCACAAATGGCTTCTAACATTTAGCCAGAGACTTTGACTTTTAACTAGTTAGCTTTTAACTAGTCCAGTTTTACTACTGACTCTCAGTATAGAGAAACACACCCTCTAACAAAGAATGATCCTGCTAGATACAAGAGGCACAGAATACATTGTGTTTTAAAAGTATTAATGGTTGTCATCTACAGGTAAAAGATTGCAAGGCCTGGAAATGTGTCTGTCCTACATGTAATATTCAGCACCTTTAAATGTTACAGTTAACTGTGGTAGGGAATTACAAAACCTGAATCTCTTTTTCTGAGAAAAAGAAAATTAGAATTAAGAGCAATGAAGAATGCCTTGTGTGTGTAGGATTAAGAATCAGAGAGTTATTCTTAAAAAACCTAAAGGATCTTAGGGAAAATGACAAGAGGTTAGAACATGAACAAAGCTCACACATGTTGTGTAAGAGCTTGTGCCCTGGGGAGGAGCCAGTATTAAAGATGTCTGCGGCTAGAAGAGAATGCAAAGAAGCTGCTCACTGGACTTTGATTGTCTGTAAGAAAAGCAGTTTTACTTGCCGTGAAGAAATGGAACAAAGATAAAGGAGAGGGGAGTAGTCAGAGGAACCCGTGACCAATGAATCTGATGAAAATAGTTCTAGATTCTGTTCTGAATACTAGTCAGAAGGAACCAGTAAAGAAAGTTGGATGGGTACAAAATAGGGAAGCAAGAATTGTGGCTATTGGGGCAGCCAGCCAGTTTACAGGAAAATGAATGTAGTGAGGAGGAAATAGGGCACTTTGACTGACTGCAAATTCATTGTGATTCCACCTTGTAAATTTGTCGCCTCCAACATAGTATTACATTCACAATGCTCCACTGAAGCAACCCGTTACTTCATTACTTTCTGTGTCTTGGTCAGCTTACTCCCACTCCCTGCGACTGGCACTCCACACTGCACTGCAGTAACAGTGGCAAGCTGAGTGTGGTGACGCATGCCCGGAATCACAGCATTCTTGAGAGGCCAAGGCAGGAGGATCGTAAGATTGAGCCCAGCCTGGGCAATCTGGTGACTCAGCAAGACCCTGTTTCAAACTTAAAAAGGGCTGGGGATGTTGCTCAGTGCGAAAGACCTGGGTTCAATTCCATGTACCTCAAACAAAAGTGACAACAGCAAAATAATGATAATGACAGTAGCAGTAAGTAACAAGGGCAGCAGCAGTTTCCCCTCTTGGGGCTCCCCTGCCCTCCTGTACTGCTGACCTCTGTATCCTGTCACTACACATCAGAACCACATCCCATTGATTCCTAGCCCCACCCTTCACTTGGCCTCTGTTTCTTCCTGTGAATAGTTTTGTGTTCTACTCTTACAAATAAATGACCCAGATCCTCTTCTCTTTACATATGCCTCTTAGTTACTTTGAGCAGAGTTTCAGTCGTCTTTGTACTGCTAGAAAAGTGTCAATATGAAAGTTAAAAAAAAAGAGAAGAAAGCTTATGTACATGGGGGCAGGGGTTGTAGTGAAGACAGGGGAAAGAGGAAAAATGAGAAGATGTGTCATGTGCAGGTACAAATTCTTAATGTTGAATGTGACCATTACATATAAAATGTACCAATAAAATCAATTTAAAAATAAAATAAAAAATCAAAGATATAAGAAAATAAAATGAGTATATCTGCATTAGATGGATAGTATTAAGAGTAAGGGGACTGATATCCCTCCTCAGCTCTGTCCTGGTCAGAATATTGCTAAACTACTGTTTTATTCTGAAGTATAGTTGGAATGATATGGACAGAGAATTGCATATCCTGGGAATAATGGTAAAGAGACTTTAAACAATGCTATATGGAAGCAGAGGCAGTTGAAAGAAGTCAGATTGTTTAGCAAGACAATGGGAGGGAAAACTTGATGGACAAAAAGGATGTTTCAGGTTTTTGAGAGATTGGCATGTGGCAGGAAGATTAACCTTATTTTTCTATATCCAAAAAATATTCCTAAGATTTGTAGCTAGCATTTATGAGGAAAGAAATTTTTTTGCAGTACTGGACAAGGACCCACTAAGCCAGTGTTCTACTTTAGAGTCTACCCCCAGCCTATATATATATATTTTCTTGAGACAGGGTCTCACTTTGTAGTTGAGGCTGGCCCTGAGCTCACTATGTAGCCCAGACTAGCCTCAAACTCACAGCAATCCTCCTGCCTCTGCTTCCCAAGTGCTGGGATTACAGACATGAGCCACCATGCCCAGCATTGTGGTATGTGGTACTGATTCCTGGTAAGCATGAGCCACCAAGCCTGGTATTCTTGTATGTGGTTACCAGGGATTGAACTCAGGACTGTGCTTGCTAGGCAGGCTCTGGAACCACTGAGCTAAATATCTGGCCCTAGATTATATATATATATATATATATATATATATATATATATATATATATATATATATATATCAGAGTTGTCTTTGGTAGACATTGGTCTACCATAAGAGATGTAGTGAGCATTTTGTCATAAGAAGAAGGGCTGTCTGGGTGGTTACATGACAGTTCTAGAGCAGATTAAGCCCTTTAGCAAGTATGTTCTACCCACATGCACATGAGAAATTACCTTGGGAGTTGGAGGAACAAATACCAGTGCTTAGATTCCATCTCAGGTCCCATAATTATTTTTCACCTTTTAAATTGGATTGTTTCAACCGAGGCTTAAGCATTGGTATTTTTAGGAACTCCTGGTTCATTCTGAAGCTAAGTTGAGAATCTCTGATTTTCTAAAATGAGATGGTATCTATTTTACTTACACTAACTATAAAATCTAAGTTATATAGGTCAGTTTAATGTAAATGCCATCATGTATTATATGTATATCTGATTCAAGGTGTTATTTGTTCTGACATATTAAAATACAAGAATAAAACAGATTCCTAACAAATCAAAATATGAAATTGTTCAGCATGAAGGATTTTTTTTTCTCTGTGGTGTTTTTTTTTTTTTTTTTTTTTTTTTTTTTTTTTTTTTTTTTTTTTTTTTTTTTTTAGTTTTTTTGAGACAGGGCTTCTCTTTATAGTTCAGGCCTCTGCCTCCCGAGTGTTGGGATTACAGGCGTGAGCCACCTTGCTCGGCATTGTGGTGTGTGGTACCAGCATTGAATTCAGGACCTTGTGCTTGTGAGGCAGGCACCAGAACCACTGAACTAAATCTCTAGTCCCCAGTGTTATTTCTTTTAATGGTTATGCTTTGTTGTGTCAATAATAAAAGATGGGAGCAGTTTTCCTGAAGTACTATTCTAGTTAACTTTCTCCTCCCTTCTGCTTATCATTCTCTTTAAAGCTATTGGTGTCAGCAACCAAAGGGAAACCACTGTAGTCTGGGACAAGCTGACTGGAGAGCCCCTCTACAATGCTGTGGGTAAGCTATCCATGACGTGTGAAGTCCAGTCCGGGCCTCAGTTCCCTGCAGATGTGGTCACATGAAAATGGCCTCCTAACACAGCATGTGGTCATGTTTCCATAACCTAGGGGATGGGCACAGAGGTCATCTAAGCAATTAGCTATTGTATATTTGCAAGTTTTACACAGTATTTATTCGTGTATTGAATGAATTCTCCACCATGTTCTTTCCTCTTGCTGATTATTTGCTTTATACAAGAGGGAATTGGGACAGTTTTTTCACAGTCCCTGTGTTGTAGCTGTCTGAAAGAGATCTCATGTCTTTATCCCCTCAAAAAAGTTACAATTTCATGACAGTAATTAGAGTCTAACAATAGTTAATACACTGTGTATTGTTATGTCCAAAGAAATGAAAAGCCAAATAAGAATCACAATTATAAGTGTTCATTCAATCTGTCTATGAAGCATTATGTGTTTTTCTTTCTGGTACCAGGGAATCGAACGTGACCTTGTGCTTACCAGGCAGGCACAGTGCCACTGAGTTAAATCCCTGGCCATGTGTATTCTTTCCATCTAAGCATTTTAATTGTCTGGGGTTATAGGAATGAAATATTATAATTTTGGCTATAAATTTGGCAGGGTTTAAAAGACCCAAAATCTCCTATATACTGCTTTTTTTGGTACTAGAAATTAAACCCAAGGCCTTCACACTGACTTGTGTCCCCATCCCTTCTTTTTTCTTTATTTTGAGACAGAGTCTCAATAATCTGCTAAATTCCCCAGGCCATGCTCCAAGTTCCTGTCCTCCTGTGCAGCCTCCCAGAGTACTAGGATTACAGGCTGCTGTGCCACACCAGCTCATAATATACTACTTTTAGGTATCACATGCTGCTGTGAATGATTATGAACACTTTCAGGCAATATTCTTAGCACATGACAGTTGTTGGGCACCTAATTATATTGTCACTTCCAGAAAGGGAAATTGTGTTGTAAATATATAATTATTAAAAGACTTTGGTCTTTTATTTTCCATACTGAGGATTGAACCTAGAGCCTTGATGCATGGTAGGCAAGTGTTCTGCCACTGAGCCATGTCACAAGCTCATTTTTGTGTTTATTTTGTGATGAGATCTTGCTTAATTATCTAGACTGGCCTCAAACTTGCAATCCTCTTGTCTCAATCTCCCCAGTAGTTAGGATTATTGATGCCACCATGCCTGGCTTGCAGCACAATTACTTATCAATAAAATAGCAAGTTTTGGGTTGGGAGTGGGGGCAGAAATAGTCAAAGTTGACGTTACTTTTACAGTGACTAAAAAGAATGCCGGGCGTGGTGCCTCATGCCTGTAATCCCAGCACTCGGGAGGCAGAGACAGGCGGATTGCTGAGTTCGAGGCTTTCCTGGGCTACATAGTGAGCTCAGAGCCAGCCTGAACTACAAAGCAAGACCCTGTCTCAAAAAAAAAAAATTTCTTTTTTTTTAAATGGGATCTTGCTAAATTTCTCAGATTGGTCTTGACCTCCAGAGCTCCAGTGACCTTTTGTCCTTGGACTGTTGAGTGCTAGGATTAGAAAGTTATAATAGCCCATCAGGACTTGATAGATTAATCTTGGGTACCTGTTCAAACACTTTAGGGTATTTTTTGTTGTTGTAATTTAGGATCTTTAAAATGTGAAGCACCCCTTCAATGATTAGGAAACAATAACATGGAAATAAACATTTTTGTAACTTTCAGGTCTTTGGGGGGTACGCAGCATGCCTGGATGGTACATTCACAAAATCAGAGAGTGCAGGTTGGTAAGGATCAAAAGGCAACACCTATATTGGGGGTAGAGTGTTATCCAAATGGGTTTCCTGAAAGAACTATAAAACAAGCCCAAGTTCCAGGATGTCACTTGTACTGAAAGGTGGTCACTGACACCTGCACAGTCCTTGCAGGGAGTGAGAGGACAGTGGGGCCAGTCAAATAGCCTTTATATAGTTGTCTTTTAGAGAAGTACTCACCAGGAGGAATGGGACTGGGAGGAGGTAGAGAATTGAAGATTGTATCAAGAGTGACTGAGTCCTACTTCTTTATGGAGTGTTAAGGTTGTATTTAAATGGATACCAAAGTAACACAAAATTATAAGAATTGACAATAGAGTTGACTTTCCCCAAACAAAGGAAAGACCTATTTAAGAAAACCGTGAAGTTCCTACTAAATTATAAACTTTGAATTATAAAAATAGAACTTTGCACTGTGTGTGTGTATGTGTGCGTGCATGTGTGGTACTGGGGGTTCAATCCAGCATCTTACTGAACTACATCCCCAACCCTTTAATTTTAATTTTTATTTTAAGACAGGGTCTTCCTAAGTTGTAGGTTAGATTGGAATTTGTTATCCTCCTGCCTCAGCCTCCCAACACACTGGGATTATACATGTGTGCCATCATGCCCAGTGGCCCTTTGGACTTGGCATTGTCATTTAAAAATAACACAACTGGGGGCCGGAGGGTTAGCTCAGTGGTTCCGGCGCCTGCCTCGCAAGTGCAAGGTCCTGAGTTCGATCCCCGGTAACCCCATATAATGCTGGGTGTGAAGACACACCCACCAACAATCAATACCGCATACTACAGTGCTGGACATGGTGGCTCACGCCTGTAATCCCAGCACTCGGGAGGCAGGGACAGGAGGATTGCTGAGTTCGCGGCAGCTTGCCTGGGCACCATAGTGAGCTTAGGGCCAGCCTGAACTACAAAAGTGAGACCCTGTCTCAAAAAAAGCAAAAATAAATAAATAAATAATAACACAACTGGGTTGGTTGAAGTTATATTTACAGTATTTTTTTTTCTTTTTACTGTGCTAGAAATCAAACCCAGAGCCTCATGTTTCTTAGGGAAGGTAAGCATTCTGCCACTGAACCACACTCCCACCTCTGTAGTGCAGAGAGGTAAATATCCCCACATGGCCCTGTGGTGTTCCTGACTTACTTTTCATCCACCAGTGTCCTTTACCTCTCTTCTCCTCTGGAGTTATCAATTCCATCCAGTGCACCTGTCATATAGGAAGAACTTTGTTCTCTGTACTGAGATATAGATATGATTTGAGAACATCTTATGTATTTGATATTATCCTCAGCATTATAAAATATGCAAATATACTGATTGTCAGCATTTTATAATCTAATTAGACATTTGGAAATTGTTGATGATATTGTGCTGCTAAGCTGAACAGGAATTAGAACAAATCCATGTCAAGATGTTTAATTTTTCACATGACTTTCACTGTGGAGTTTAAATTCATTTGGCCATAAACTATATGTTGGATTGCACTAGGCAAAGGGAGACTTGAGGAATAGTAGGAGCACATTATGAACATGAGAATGTATATACAGATTTCACAGAAGAATGACTGATGAGATTTGAATGTGAGTTAATTTACTGATCTTTGGTATTGGGGATTGAACACAGTGCCCCATGCATGCCAGCCTCACACTTTAGAGCAGAGATATACCCCAATACTTTTTTGAATTTTATTTTGAGACAAGCTCTCAGTAAGTTTCTAAGGCTGGTTTTGAACCTATGATCCTCCTGCCTCAGCCTCTTTCATAGCTGGGGTTACAGGAGCATATTTCTACACCTGGCTGCTGGTCTAATTTTTTTTTCTTTCTGTATCATATTTATTCCTTCCCCTCATCACATTCCCACACCAAGTTTCCTATAGAAATATTCCACTCTATAAAAGCTGTCCTACTTTCTAGAACTCATTTGCATCTACAGGTGTTCATGCCAAAGAGAAGATCCGGGAATTGTCTATCTGTGATCTATTGATTTCACTTATTAGTATATCCTCCA
>PVIC010058246.1:0-10413 GCA_004025085.1 Thryonomys swinderianus | reverse complement strand
CAGCAATCCTCCTGTCTCTGCCTCCTGAGTGCTGGGATTACAGGCGTGAGCCACCACGCCCGGCCATTGTGGTATGCGGTGTTGATTGTTGGTGGGCGTGTCTCCACACCCAGCATTATATGTGGTAACCGGGGATCGAACTCAGGACCTTGCGCTTGTGAGGCAGGCACTGGAACCACTGAGCTAATCCTCCGGCCCTCTTTGGAGTTATTTTTAATGGAATTGCTTTTCTGATTTTTTTTTTTTTTTTTTTTTTTTGGTGCAAGGACTCAAACTCAGGGCCTCATGCTTGCCAGGTAGGTACTGTGCTGCTGAGCTAAATGCCTAACCCTCTGATATCTTTCTTGACTGTTTCATTATTGGGATACAGGAACAAAATGTATTGGTATACATTTTGTGTTAGTTTTGTTTTGAGACAGGATCTTGCAATGTAGTTCAGGTTGGCCTCGAACTAACTATGTAGTCCAGGCTGGCCTCAAACTTGTAGTGATCCTTTTGCCTCAGCCACCCAAGTGCTAAGATCACAGATATGCATCACCATTCCTGACTTTTGAGTTTTGTGTGCTGATTTTGTCTCTTGCCTTTGCTCATTTTTCTTTTCTTTTTGAGACAGGGTCTCGCTTTGTAGTTCAGGCTGGTCCTGAACTCAGTATGTAGCCCAGGCAAGTGTTGAATTCAGCAATCCTCCTGTCTCTGCCTGCCAAGTGCTGGAATTACAGGTGTGAGCCACCATGCCTGGCATTGTGGTATGTGGTACTGATTGCTGGTGGGCATGAGTCACATGCCTGGTATTGTTGTATGTGGTTACTGGGGATTGAACCAGGAACCTTGTGCTTGCCAAGCAGGTACTGGAACCACTGAGCCAAATCTCCGGCCCTCATAATTCTTTTATGTGGAGATGAGTATAGATACATAGGTATAGATTAGGTACAGATGTAAATATATGCTTTCCAAAAAATTAAAAATCTGTATTGAATTTGTAACAAGACCCACTATTTATACAACTTGTTATCTACAAGGTGAATAAAGTATTCATGAAGTTCGAGGGACAGTTATTTCATCAGAACTTGGCAATGAGAACGTAAATGTTCCCAGAATATCTTCCAACTTTGGTATCTTTTGAGGATCTAAATGAATGGAAAAACATTCTATGTTGGTAGATCAGAAGATTTGACTTTGTTAAGATGGCAGCACTCCTCAAACTGACTCAACATCAATCCTATCAGAATGTAAGCAGATTTCTTGTAGCAATTAACAGGCCAACTCTTAAATTTCATATAAAGTTGTAAGATCCAAAGGATCCTAAACAATTCTGGAAGGAAATAAAGTGGAAGACTCAACTTTCCCCATTTCAATACTTATTACAAAGCAAGGGTAATCAAAGCTGTGTGTTACTAGCAAAGGATAAGTAGATCAATGGAATAGAACTGATATTTTATGATCAAGGGCTGGGGATTTAGCTCAGTGATTCTAGTGTCTGTCTTGTAAGTACAAGGTCCTGAGTTTGATCCCTGGTAACCACATACCACAATGCCAGGCATGGTGACTCATGCCCACCAGCAATCAGTAACACACACCACAATGCTAGGTGTGGTGGCTCATGCCTGTGATCTCAGAACTCTGGAGGCAGAGGCAGGAGGATTGCTGAGTTCAAGGCTTGCCTGGGCTACATAGCAAGCTCAGGGCCAGCCTGAACAACAAAGCAAGACCTTGTCTCAAAAAAAAAAAAAAAAACAACCCCCCCAAACCAAAACAAAACAACAACAAAAAGAACTATACATTATGATCAATTAACTTCAGGGATTTGTCCATAGTGGACAAATGCTCTACAACTTAACTAAATCTCAGTCCCAGCCTGTCAAGTGATTTTGACACAAGTGTCAGGACCAATCAATGGAGAAACAATAACCTTTCCAACAAGTGGTAATGAGAAAATGACATAGCCCACTGAAAAATAAGATGTTACACTATTGTCACATGATATGTAAAAAATAACTCAAGTTTATCCTTTTAGTTTTACTCAGAAGTCAGTTATTTCCATGTGGTCTCAGGCTCAATTTCCCAAGGAAGACTATTATTCAGAACACTAAATGAAGACATCGTGTTCATTTGTCTTTTCCTGCATGGGCAAAGTTCTGGCTATCTCATTTATCCCAGAGATGGGGTATGTGTTCCTCATCTAAGATGATTTCCCTGTCTTCAGCATTAGCAAATCGTTGCTTACTTACTTTCTTATTTATTTTTTGTGGTTCTGGGGAGTGAACTCAGGACCTTTTGCTTGTGAGCCAGGTTCAGTGTCATTGAGCTAAATCTCTGGCACACAAATGATCATTTTTTTTTTTTTTTTGAGACAGGGTCTCGCTTTGTAGTTCAGGTTGGCTCTGAGCTCCCTATGTAGCCCAGGCAAGCCTGGAACTCAACAATTCTCCTGTCTCTGCCTCCCGAGTGCTGGGATTACAGGTGTGAGCCACCACGCCCGGCATTGTGGTATGTGGTATTGATTGCTGGTGGGTGTGAGTCTCCACGCCCAGCATTGTATGTGGTTACTGGGTATTGAACTCAGGACCTTGTGCTTGCGAGGCAGGTGCCAGAACCACTGAGCTAACCCTCCGGCCCCACAAACGATCATTTTTTATGGTTCAACTGAAAGGCCCTTAGGTGGAAAAGGTTGAGACACATTAGGCTTTTTTGGGTCTCTTATCTTAAATGTCTTTAGAAAGAAAAATGTAAAGTCGCAGGGAAATGGCAGGAAGGAGATCAGCAAAAGGAAGTCTTTTATTCTCACGCTCACAGTAAGTTATTCAGACAGTTTGTTCATGCACTGTCATTCTCAGCGTGGAAAGGGAAAAATGGGGAGTTTCAAAAACTAAGATTGCCTCCTCACAAGTGGAAGATCATACCAAAAAGGCACTGAGGCAGGACTGGTTTAACATTTCCACTAGGATGTAGTGGGGATGATTAGGGGCAGTCTGTCTGAGTGAAACATGTTCCTGAAATCTTAAAAACAGCTGCTATTGTCATTTTATTGGTGGGAGGGTCCTATGATTTAGTAACAGGCATGTATATTTTCTAAATATAAACTAGATTTCAGAATAAAGACCTATTTTACAGAATTTGATATCACAGTCCACTAGAGGGTACTCCAACACTACTTTTTCCCTAGTGCTGGTTGAGAGAACAGTCAAGGTCAAACAGGTCAAGAACACCAGTAAATTCATCAAGTCCACATGCAACACATAAAAAATAGAAATAAAATGTAAATGATCATTTTATTAGATGAGACATATCTTCCCATCTTCTCAACTTCAATTTACCATCATTTTAACAAAAGACAACACATAAAAGAGAAGGCATAAAAACTATATACAATTGGGGCTGGAGATTTAGCTTAGTGGTTCTGGTGCCTGCCTAGCAAGCGCAAGATTCCTGCTTCGATACCCAGTAATCACATACAACTAGACCAGGCTTGGTGACTCACACCCACCAGCAATCAGTACCACATACCACAGTGCCGGGCATGGTGGCTCATGCCTGTAATCCCAGCACTCAGGAGGCAGAGACAGGAGGATTGCTGAGTTTCAAGTTTGCCTGGGCTACATAGTGAGCTCAGGGCCAGCCGAATTACAAAGTGAGCACTTGTCTCAAAACATACAAACAAGTGCCGGAGGGTTAGCTCAGTGGTTCCAGCGCCTGCCTCGCAAGCACAAGGTCCTGAGTTCGATCCCCGGTAACCACATATAATGCTGGGCGTGGAGGCACGCCCACCAACAATCAACACCACATACTACAATGCCAGATGTGGTGGCTCACGCCTGTAATCCCAGCACTCGGGAGGCAGGGACAGGAGGATTGCTGAGTTCGCGGCGGCTTGCCTGGGCACCATAGTGAGCTCAGGGCCAGCCTGAATTACAAAGCGAGACCCTGTCTCAAAAAACAAAAAAACCAAACCAAAACAAAACAAAACATACAAACAAACAAACAAACTATATACAGTTGACATATTCAAGACATAAGGCATGAAAATTCAAGAAAATTTTGATCAGCTAAATGAGTCAGAATCCAGGTTCTATGAAACAAAACCAAACTCTTACTTCATCCAATTATCTTGGTAGAAGACCTCCAAATGATAAAGGGCAGTTGATATAGGGATGATACATGGATCTCTCTCTCTCTTTTTTTTTTTTTCTTTGAGACAGGGTTTCGCATTGTAGTTCAGGCTGGCCCTGAGCTCACTTATGAAGCCCAGGCAAGCCACCGCGAACTCAGCAATCCTCTTGTCTCTGCCTCCCTAGTGCTGGGATTACAGGCGTGAGCCACCATGCCCGGCATTGTGGTATGTGGTGTTGATTGTTGGTGGGCGTGAGTCTCCACGTCCAGCATTATATGTGGTTACCGGGGATTGAACTCAGGACCTTGCGCTTGCGAGGCAGGCGCTGGAACCACTGAGCTAACCCTCCGGCCCTATTATTATTTTTGAGACAGGGTCTCACTTTGTAGTGCAGGCTGGCTCTGAGCTCACTGTGTAGCCCAGGCAAGCCTGGAACTCAGCAATCCTCCTGTCTCTGCCTCCCGAGTGCTGGGATTACAGGTGTGAGCCACCATGCCCAGCACAGTGGTATGTGGTATTGATTGCTGGTGGGTGTGAGTCTCCATGCCCAGCATTGTATGTGGTTACCGGGGATCAAACTCAAGACCTTGTGCTTGCGAGGCAGGTGCCGGAACCACTGAGCTAACCCTCTGGCCCCACTGAGAAATTATTTTTGATTTGATTCCTTTTATAGTCTCAGTCATCTATTTTGTTACTTCTACTGTTGCTACTTCAGAGAGACCAGGTGGGTGGCTTTCAGATTATTCTATCTCATTATCCCTTGTGTTTGCCTTTGGTGAGCTGGAAGTCTGGGTTTGCATCTTGTTTAAGTGTCTTATTTGTTTTCTTATTTTCAGTTTAATTACTGGGTTGATACTTGTAAGTAGCTTATGGTGAGTAGCTTTATTACTAGTATTTAGAACCTTTAGGAGGTGTCTTCAAAGTACAGTTGCAAGATACTACCTTTTCAATTTATTGGGGATGAGAAGTTACTGCTCACTTGGTTGTTTGGTACTGACCTGTAGGTAATCTCAGTTCTTTTTTTTTTTTGGAGAGAGGGTCTTGCTTTATAGTTCAGGCTGGCCCTGAGCTCTGTGTAGCCCAGGCAAGCCTCAAGCTCAGCAATCCTCCTGCCTCTGCCTCGATGACAGGTGTGAGCTACCATGCCTGGTATTGTGGTATGTGGTACTGATTGCTGGTGGGTGTGAGTCACCATGCCTGGTATTATTGTATGTGGTTACTGGGGATCAACCCAGGGATTTTGCGCTTGCTAGGCAGGCGCCGGAACCACAGAGCTAAATAAATCTCTGGCCCAGTAATCTCAGTTTTGGTATACTAGGAATAATTATTAGAACAATTATGCCACCTTGGCTAAAGTAGTACAGTAGCAATAATAACAGCATCAGATATAGCCTAGAAAATGACAAACTATGGTAACTATTATTTTGCTACCTCTATGAACTAGAATTGTGGTTATATAACAAAATCTAAAACCAGAAAATTGTATGCAGTAAATATGTCTTCAATATTACCTTTAGGGCAGAAGATTTAAAAGAGGTCTTGGGGAAAATAGAAATAGAAGAGGAAGAGATTAGAAGCAAAGCTGGAGGACAAAGGAAGGCCACAAAAATTGGAAAACTGGTGAAGGCAAAAGGAAAAAAAGAAGGAAGAAATAAAAACAAGAGCAGAATTCAGTAATAACAAAAACCAGAAACTGTGTTGATATTCATATAAAAAGATCAAGAGAAAAACAAAATAAAAACAAAGAACAGCTGGGCGTGGTGGCTCATGCCTGTAATCCCAGTACTCGGGAGGCGGAGGCAGGATGATTGCTAAATTCCAGGTTTGCCTGGGCTATGTAGTGATTTCAGGGCCAGCCTGAACTACAAAGTAAGACCCTGTCTCAAAACAAAACAAAACAAAAACAAAAACAAAAAACCCAGCCGGGTGTGGTGGCTCACGCCTGTAATCCCAGCACTCGGGAGGCAGAGACAGGAGGATTGCTGAGTTCGAGGCTGGCCTGGGCTACATAGTGAGCTCAGAGCTAGCCTGAACTACAAAGTGAGACCCTGTCTCAAAAAAAACAAAACAAAACAAAACAAAACAAAACAAAACAAAGAACAGAAAAGAGGGGAAAAAAAATCTTCACTTTAAGGTATATCTTTGCTGTTACTGGTAGACAAAGTGGACAGACAGAGTCCAGATCCAAGTCCAAGAATCCCAGCTAGCCAGCTGTAGTTTTACTGGTGAATAGTGAATAATCCCAGCAAGCTTGCATTTTTATTTTCTCTGAAGTTCAAGCTTTTTTTTTTTTTTTTTTTGAGACAGGGTCTGGCTTTGTAGTTCAGGCTGGCCCCGAGCTCACTACATAGCCCAGGCAAACCGGGAACTCAGCAATCATCCTGCATCTGCCTCCTGAGTGCTGGGATTACAGGCATGATCTACCATGCCGGGCATTGTGGTATGTGGTACTGATTGCTAGTGGGTGTAAGTCACCACGCCCAGGATTGTGGTATGTGGTTACTGGGGATCAAACTTGGGATTTTGTATTTGTAGTGCAGACACCAGAACCACTGAGCTAAATCCCTGGCATCCAGTTTGTTTCTTGCTGTGAGTCTGGAACCAGATTTGTTGAGCCTGCAACAGTCTGTGTGCCTGTGCCAGCTTGAACTCAGTTCCCTAACCTTCTTTCAATTTGAATATGCCAGCCTTTCCATGACAATGGGAATCACTAGATAGAGCTAACCTGCAGCTGTTCTGAGTTCTGAGCTCAATTAACCCCTCTCCAAGATGGTTACCAGACACTCAACCTCTCCTGGGGTTGTCTAAACCTAAAAACTTATCAGCCACTGCAGTCTGCTGCATCTACTGCTTTATTCCACTGGTGTATTTCTCTGTGGAAGACTCTGTGTTGCCAGAAATCACTGTGTGACTGCCGTTTTGAACTACCCCTCCCAGGCAGTGAGTCTGGATTCGGGGAGAAAGTGCTGTCTGTTATCACCTACTTCTTTATTGAAGTCTCTCTCTTCCTTGTCCCTGTAGACTTCAATTCTTCACATACTTTCTTGGTTCTGAGAATCTACTTCCCTCCTTCTTCTTTTCTTCACAATGCTGTATTCTAGTATCTGGATACCAAATCTTGAAGAGGCTTTTTCCCTGCTATCTTCCCAGAAATCTCTTTTGTAGATTTTTAAAAATACATATTGTTTATTTTTTACCTTTAGGGCTCTAAATGGTTGTTTTTAAAAATAATTTTTCTTAATATCACTTGAAGTCCAAGTCATGTGGAAGTTGCTCCACTAAACAGGTGTATATTATGATATGGCAATTACATCAATGACATAATTAAAAAGAAGTATTATTAGAAAAATAACTATTGGGCTGGGGATTTAGCTCAGTGGTTCTGATGTCTGCCTTGCAAGCACAAGGACCCAAGTCTGATCCCTCGAAACCACACACCACAATGCTGGGTGCGGTGGCTCATGCCTATCATCTCAGCCTTCAGGAAGCAGAGGCAAAATGATTGCTATGAGTTCGAGGCTAGCCTGGGCTACATATTATGCTCAGGCCCAGCCTGAACTGCAAAGCTAGAACCTGTCTCAAAAAAAAAAAAAAAGAAACTATTTACATTGTTGCCTCATAATTGATTTGTTGTAATCATTGGCAGGGATCACCTCTCCCATTCCTTCTTTTTTGAGACAGGGTCTCACTATATATTTCAGGCTGGTTTTGAACTCACTGTCTAGTCCATGTTGGCCTTGAACTCAGGTTGATCCTCCTGCCTCAACATCCTGAGTGCTGGGATTACACACAGATGCCACCATGCACTGTGTAGATTTCATATTTAAAAAAAAGCTCTAATCCCAAATCATCTATTAATTTTAAATCCTCGAGTTTCTTTTGTTTCTTCATAGTAAATTATCTATTGCCTGTCAGTACTGTGTAGGGGTCTCTTGGGATTCTACCATTTTTGCTTATTCGTATTTGAAAAAGTTCTTACAAGATATATTTGATATTCCCTGTGGTAATGTAATATAATAATTTGTTATTGTATTGCTCGACTATGGTCTTTTTCATGTTAACCATTCTCCCCCGGGTGAGCACTGGGATTGTTTCTGGTTTTTAGCTGTAACATACTGTATAGCTGTAATCATCTTTGTTCAAATCTGTTTCCTCTTTTGAATGATCTTTTTAAAATGTGTTCCCCAAAGTGGCATTACTCAGGTTGAAAGTATCATTATATTTATGATTTTTGACAGCTATTGCCAAATTTCTTATTGGAAAGATTATGCTTGTTTATAATATATTCTCAGTGCACAAATATATTTATTTTCTCACAATCTTGTCAGAATTGAATTTTGTCAATTGTATTCCTTTTTGCTTATTTAATAGATGTGTAGTGAGACTTTTTTGTATTTCTTTAGTTATTAGTGATGCCACACATTTTTATTGCTTGTTTAATTTGAACATTTTCTTATAGGTTATTTCTCTATGTTTTACAGTTTCAACTTTGTTTACAGTTGTGACTGTGGGCAAGTTATTAGTTACTTTTTGTTCCTTTTGGTTAGCAGAATTCTTTCCCTGACCATGATTCTGTATATTACTTAATTGTTCAAAACAGATAAAAAGGTAATTATTCATATACTTTTTTTTTTTTGAGACAGGGTCTCGCTTTGTAGTTCAGGCTGGCCCTGAGTTCACTATGTAGCCCAGGCAAGCCTCGAACTCAGCAATCCTCCTGCCTCTGCCTCCCAAGTGCTGGGATTACAGGCATAAGCCACCACGCCTGGCTATTCATATACAATTTTTTGTATTTGTGGTACTAGGGATTGAACCCAGGGTTCATTTTTATTTATTTATTTATTTATTTATTTATTTATTTATTTATTTATTTTTTGAGACAGGTTCTCACTTTGTAGTTCTGGCTGGCCCGGAGCTCACTGTATAGCCCAGGCAAGCCTCAAACTCAGCAATCCTCCAGCCTCTGCCTCCTGAGTGCTGGGATTACAGGTGGAGCCACCACGCCTGGCACTGTGGTATGTGGTATTGATTGCTGGTGGGCGTGAGTCACCACGCCCAGCATTGTATGTGGTTACTGGGATCAAACTCTGGGCCTTGCACTTGCGAGGCAGGCGCTGGCACCATGAGCTAAATCTCCGGACCCCAGGGTTCATTTATTAATTCAAAATTAAAATTATCTATAAAACCAATTAATTAGAACCATGGAGTAGTTTGGTATCATCAAATTTTTAAGTCAAACAATTTTGAAGTCTTATTTTAGAATCATCCTGTATTTAATTTTTGCTCTTTTAATTCTGCATTTTGGCATAACTTTAGACGTTCATTAAAGCTGACAGACTAGAATAACAAAGTCACATAAATCTTGTGTTCATATTTTCCAAATGAAAACTTCCAGGTTTCTAGTTTACTCTATTCGATGTATTATTCTCTCTACATTTA
The DNA here is from genome assembly GCA_004025085.1 of Thryonomys swinderianus. Classification (NCBI taxonomy): domain Eukaryota; kingdom Metazoa; phylum Chordata; class Mammalia; order Rodentia; family Thryonomyidae; genus Thryonomys; species Thryonomys swinderianus. Next base: position 866 of record PVIC010058246.1, on the reverse strand, counting down.
TTTTATACATATTATCTTTTAACCATTTAAGAGCAAGGTGCAGCAATTTGTAATAGCTAAATCTTAGAAACAACCTAAATATCCATCAACTTATGAATGGATAAAGAAGATATAGTTTTTTTAATATAATTGAGTACTACCCTGCCACAAAGAAGAATGAGCTTCAGACATTTAAAGCTAAATGGATGGACTTTGAGATTATACTCTTAAATGAAATAAATCAGATACACATGTTTAAATACCACTTTGTTTCTCTGGTGTGTGAAATAAGTGGAAATAAAGACTGAAATTTATAATGGATATTGGGAAATGGGAAGAAAGTTTTCAGATGGGGAGGGGAACAAGGGCGGAGAGAAAGAGAAAGGAAGGAACAAGAAGAAAAGTGAAAATAGAAGGAAAAATGGAAACAATGCTTTTGTTCATACAGAGCAGAGAGGGGTTGAGGGGGAAATGAGATAAAAGAAAATTAAATTATTAAAAAAGATCAAGGGCCAAAGACTTAGCTCAGTGGCAGCATCATTTACCTTGGAAGCACAAGGTCCTGAGTTGGATCCCTGATGTAGGGTGGGGGGAGATCAAGGTGCAGACATGATGCTACTTACCATTTTAAATTCTTCACTGTGGTGTGGTGATGTATGCTTGTAAACAAGGACACTTACATATGTAACCAGAGATAGTTATCAGAGTGAAAAGTTAGTACTGATGCAATAGTATTCCCAAGTCTCTAGATCTCTTAGAGCAGGTGCCACTTGCAAAGCAGATAACAGGTTCCTCAGCACTTTCTGCTGAAACCAGTGGGAATGTTAGCAAGACAGGGAACTGGATTCCTTTCCAGAGATAGATCTCTAGTTTTTTTTTTTTTTTTT
>PVIC010058245.1:0-10515 GCA_004025085.1 Thryonomys swinderianus | reverse complement strand
ATGAGGGGAAGGAATAAATATGATACAGAAAGAAAATAAAAGAGCATGTATAAGGGGGGAGGAGGGGGGAGTGGGTAGGGATATGGGTAAAAATGAGAATTAACTTGTGGCATATACTGGTACAAATTTCCCAATGTTATATGTGATTTTGAGATGTATATAAATTGTACCAATAAAGAATTCAATTTAAAAAAATAAAGTAGAGGAAATAAAGTACAGAAGAGATAAGTTAATCACTCTAGTTTAAAGTCCAAAAAATGGCCGAGACTGGGTTCCATTTCAGTTCAATGATGAACCACTGAGAGTTTGAAGCATTGGAGTGGCATTCACAAACAAGGCCTTATCATCTCAAAATATACGTCAGGGAAACACTATGTTCTCTCCTTCCTCTCAACACCTAAACACCCCAGAGCCTCTCTAACAGCTTGTATTTCTAGTGTCATTATTTTGAGTTAATCATATTCAGTGGAGGAATAAATTTGCTCTTACTTCTGCCAACAGAAGAGCTTAAAAACACAAAGAGACTGTCATGAATTGCACAGTGTCCTGCACAAGGTGTTTCACCTTAGGCCAGAGCACCAGCAATTCCGTTGATGGACTCCAGTCAGAAAGATTAATTCCTCAATCTCTACTTTTCTAGGTTCCAACAGAAGACAGAAGAATATATACTCTTGCCCATAGTCAAAAATAATCTCTAAAATTAACCTTCGTGGGGGAAGGCATCACAAATCTCCTAAAATTATTCTTGAAATTATTAGCATTATAATGGTAGAGAATCCATGATTTTCATTAGAATCTCAGAAGAGTTCATCAGTAAGCTGCTTGAATGCATTCAATTACATACAAGAATGGCAAAGATAACTATAAAAGAGTTTATCGGGTTTTGTTCAGAGAATAATTGCTGAAGGATACACTTGTGGGAACATGACATGTATCTCACACATCAGTTACTCTGGTTAGTAAAGGAAGCTATATCCAGTGGGAGATAGTGGTTCACAAAAGGTCTTTTTTATTGAACGAATACACATCATCATCCATTCCCAGTCTCCTGTCCCATATCTTAGTACAAGAAGCCTTTGGTATCAGCTGAACACTTGGCTTCCAGTTGGAGACTCCTTTCCCATCCTTCTGTGGAACTGGGAGCACAGAGCTCAGTTCCTCCCGTGACCCATGAGAGGTGATCTTTCCTTTTTTTTTTTTTTTCCCTCTCCTTGCATGGAAATTTGCAGTTACTAAAAATAATCTTCTATACCAAGAGCCACTCTCTTCTTCATTGTTCCATGATGGAAAAATCAATGTCAGTCTTACATACTACACTGTATTTTGGGATATCTTGTTAAAGCAGCTTCACCTGTATCCTCACCGATACATGGATATGTATGTATGCTCAGAGAGTATGTGAATATAATTTTAATTACACAGTATTTTAGGTTTGTCAGTTCAGATAGGAAAATTTCCTTTATTTAATAATTAAAGACAAAGGGAAAAGAGTAGAGAAGAGTAAAGGAAGAAAAGAAAATATTTGATGGCAAATAAAGGAAACAAAGCTTATGCATACAGAGGGTGGGGGTTGTAGGGAGAGCAGGGGAAAGGGAAAGAATGAGAATCAAGGTGTGTCCTGTATGGGTACAAATTCTCAATGTTGAATGTGATCATAATGTATGTATAAAATGTACCAATAAAATCAACTAAAAAATAAACAAAAAATAAAGAAAGTAGGGTCTTTCATTGTGATTCTGTAATATCTTCAGGTGTACTGAGCAGCCTTTAGTATTTTTAGATGAAAATTAATTTTTAGACTGAATTACCAGTATGGCATGGAAAATTAATTGCACAAAAAGATTCAATTAAAATAAGTGATAAATTTAGCATTTGCAAATATAGCTAATAAACAGAATGTCCCAGCATGTAAGCTATTCTGTGGTAATATATAGAAATTACATCATTTCATGGAACTACTAGATACCATTTGGTAAATTGCTCTATCAAGGACTAAAATTATTGATTTGAAATTTAGATTGAGATACCAGTTATTCAAGTACAGCTGGCAGATTTCAATGCTGTGAATTAATGTAACAAAAATGAAATGAGAATAAAAATCTGTCTCTATCACATTGAAAAATCTGTCAGCAGGGGTGCTTCTCAGCCCTGGCTATGTATCACCTGAGGAGCTTTTAAAAAAATGTTCTGGGGCCGGAGGGTTAGCTCAGTGGTTCCGGCGCCTGCCTCGCAAGCGCAAGGTCCTGAGTTCGATCCCCGGAAACCACATATAATGCTGGGCGTGGAGACTCACGCCCACCAACAATCAACACCGCATACTACAATGCCGGACGTGGTGGCTCACGCCTGTAATCCCAGCACTCGGGAGGTAGAGACAGGAGGATTGCTGAGTTTGCGGCGGCTTGCCTGGGCACCATAGTGAGCTCAGGGCCAGCCTGAACTACAAAGCGAGACCCTGTCTCAAAAAAAAAAAAAAAAAAAATGTTCTGGTTCTTGTTTTGAAGCTCTGATTTAATGGGTCTGAGGTTGAACTTTGACTTTGGTATTTTTTACAAGTCTTATGAATTTAGAACCAGCATAGGGGGCTTCTGCTATGAAGTAAAAGGTCAGTCTGGAACACTTGGGATATTCTTAGTTCCTGCTGTGGCTCTAATTTAGAAGAAAAAAAAACAGTAAACAAACTCTATCCCCATGTTATATGATGGGGTGGATTTTTTTTTTTTTTTGAGACAGGGTCTCGCTTTGTAGTTCAGGCTGGCCCTGAGCTCACTATGGAGCCCAGGCAAGCCTCGAACTCAGCAATCCTCCTGTCTCTGCCTCCCCAGTGCTGGGATTACAGGCATGAGCCACCACACCCGGCTGGGGTGGATATTTATTCAGTGATAAAGACTTGCCTGTTTCCTCTGCCAAAGAGATAATAGGCCAACATTTTGGTATCTGGTGTACATAAACCTTGTCATCTCCCACGTGTGACTATTTATGACATAACTGTCATCAGAAAAAGAACGCTTTGCTTTTTTGGTGATCATTTTACCTCAAGATCTGTGATAAGGGCACATCTCTGAACATAACACTCCCTCCCTATAGGCATCTGCCTTGTCACCAGAATAAACCTGACTTAAGCTCATGGATGATCTATCCGGCATCACAGTGGAACAGATGGAAGAAATTACAGTGGCGAAGTCTCCCCAGACTGCAGGGCTCCAGGGCAGAAAGCTTGGCCTTCCTTTCTCAGCGCAGATCATGACTATTATTTTAAGCAGCTGAATATAAATGTGGCGTTTGCTCAGAGGCCCTGTGTAAGTGATACGAAAGGGAAAGCTTCCATCATTTTGAAACAAAGCCATCTCTTACAAATTGTAGCTTTAGGGACTGGCTGGATGTTCTCCGAGGGGAAGGAAGGAGTGAATGGAAGAAACCACCCTGCTGTGTGGAGCGGAGGGGGGGGGGGAGGAGAAGGGGGAAGAGAAAGAGGAGGAAGAGGACAAAGAGGAGGAAGAGGAGGAGGAGGGGGCAGTTGTTGGGGCCACTTCTGCCCCCACCCCAGAGGACTGTACTACTGCCAGTCCCTTTCTCACTCTGAGTCCCACCTGCCCCTGCTCCCCGGGATACCACGCAGCGCTAACAAAGAGCCAATTCACATAGGTGGGAAGAGGACATAACTGTTGTGCTTGGAAATGTGACAGCACCAGGAAGGAAGCTCTTGTCCGTCCTTTAGACGTTCCACTCCAAGGGAAGATCTCGAGGACCACCGTCCTTTGTCCTTGTGCCACACTGGAGGGATGTGAATTCCTGTCTCCAATCCTTACAGCTCCAGTTTGACTAAGGGGGCAACATGATGAAACCAAAACCCATGGGATGATGAAATGGAGAGATGACAGAGAAAGAGGGAGACAGAAAAGAGGTGAGAGGAAGGCGATGCCCCAGGCCTGTGAGAAGTGCATTCCATTGGGGTTGGTCGCTGTCTGAGGGGCGAAGTGAAGGGGTTTTCAGTATTCTGTAGAAAGTGTGCAAGGGTTTGATGAGGAGTGTGAATCCCTTCTCGGGAGCAGACTGTCCCTTCCTGAGTTCAGACAGTGAGAGAGTCGCAGAGTGCCACAGAGGAAGCACAGATCTCTCCCAGGCCCAAAATTCACCGTGACACGATTCTCACAAAGACTTCTGTCAGTGAGCTCACAGTTGGGCCTCCCAGCCTTGCTCTCTAAGGGGCATATTTTCCCCCAGTTGCAGCTAGGCATTTTACAGTGACTTACAGTCTTCAAGTTATCAGAATCACTTGCTTTTCTCATATACCTTTCTTCTTTTTTCCTTTTACTGATGAAATCATAACAACTTTATGCAAACAGCACTTGCTCCTTGCCAATCTTAGATTATCTGTGTTAGACTCACCAAAGAGCACTCACCATGAAGTATGTTTTCCCCTGGCAAGATTTCTTGACATTGAACTCCATGTATACATGAGTGGAGCACTGCAGGATCTTTTAGCCTTCTCCTGTGGCAATGCTCACTTAACTAGGCTTATCCTTCTTGATTGAGTGCTGGTGATCTGGTGACTCCACTGAGGCTAAAAAGATAACCTAGAGAACAGCAATTCCTAAATTGCAACCTTACTGGAGTTCAAGGCTAAGAATTATAACAATAATAGCCTTATGATCCAAAGGATAAACATTGTCATTAAGCCCACTGAAATTTGTTTATATCACTTTTTATATCTCTTTATAGTTTTGTTTATATGTCTCTTTCACATCTCTACTACAGCTTCCAAAACTGAGGTAGAACAGTATTTGAAAGCCAATGACCCAATCTTGTCATTCTTCTAGCTCCCAGCAGGTGGCGATGTTGGCTGGTGTTGTGATCTCAGGGGCTGAGAAGGATGAGGAGTCTGAGTGTAGATGGCGAACCTCTGACCAAATGACAGGTGACCAGTTGTCTCATTTGAGGGATGCAGCCTGTTCTCCACCACTAATAACTTGTTAAACTGCTTAGTACACTACTTATTCCTCTGCCCAGGTCACCTCTCTTCTATAGCTGTATGATTTCTTTTGACTATTGGAAAAGTCTTAATTCCTTCATCTGAAAATTAAAACTTCTATCTACTGAACCCAGTTTGCCTGGCACCCTGGCAACATAGAGGGAATGAAAAGACACAAGAAGGAGAGGTCTGAAAGAAATAGTGTGTAGAGCATGAATAACGATGAGATAAAAGGTGAAAGAAAGCATTAACACTCTCCAAGAGTCACAAATCAAAACAAGAAAAGGGAAGAGTGGGAGGCATATGGGAGAAGATTGCAAATCCCAGAGAGAGGCTCCATGAAGTTTCCACTAGAACTTTTTGTGGAAAAGCATAAAGTACATCTTTAACATTTACATTTAGTTTTTTATATTCTCAGATTAATAACTAGGTACATTATCTTTGGAAACGTGATTAGAACAGCAAAGGCACTGAACCAAAATAACTGAATTAAATGTTCTATTTCAACAGAAAAGTACTGAGATAACTCAAACATGTTCCCTCTTCTATACTATAATTTACTGACTGTCTGTGAAATCAAATCATGTGTGCACTGAGGAATTCTGGCTCATATACAGCAGCAGCAACTCATTTATACATTCTTTTAAAAAGTACTTAGTCCCTACAAATTTGAGAAGGGTTTGTCTCCCTCATATCTTCACTTCTTTTGTGGAAAACCTTTTTCTCCTCATGCTTTTGCTTCTGGGGATTGTCTTATATTCTATGCCTGCTTCTATGAAAGTGAAATTACTAACATACACCTTGATCAAATTCTCCCATTTTCTTTAAAATTCTCTTCTGTTTCCTACTCTATCTTTGCTCATTTTATACAGTGTATTAATTTTATCGCTGCCACAGTAAATCCTTTGGAAGAGAGGTAATTTTAGATTATTTGTGCTGTAGAAGCAGAAACATAAATAACTTTTTGCTAAGATTGGTTGCTACCATTGCTGTTTAATATATTATCTCAAAATGTGTGGCCTACACAAAAAACATTTACTATCTAACGTAATACTCCCCAAGGCCTGGAGCCTGGGGTGGGCTCAGCTGGGTCCTCTGTTGCTGGGTGTTTCCCAGCTGGGCTCAGTGTGTGGATGGAGACCATGGTTGTCCTGGGTCTCAGCTGGGGATGGATCTGCTTCCAAACTCTCCCTCACGGTGTCCAGGAGAACTCCGTCCCACGCCTGTGTCTGCCAGAGGCCACCTTCAGTTCCTTACTCTAGGGTCCTCTTCATGATCAAGAAAGAGACGACAAAGAGGACAGAAGTCATAGTCTTCACACTGTAACCTCAGAAGTGATGTTTCAAAACTTTCTTTGTGAGCTGTTTGTCATATGCAAGTCTGTCAAGGGGGTGGTGGTGAACATCATATGGAGAGGAACACTGGGGACTACTTAGAATTCTGTACCACACCTAGCTACATAATAAATAAAATAACACTAGAGTCCCGAAGGGTATTTAAAATCACATCCAACTTTTTTTTTTTAACTCAAATACCTATGTTTCTGTGTGGCTATGTGTATAGGTTTGTGTTCCTGGTAGGTAGAGAAAAGTAAGTTGTACTTAGTGAGTAGTACAGAGTATATAGAAACTGGTCACATTTTACGCTGTCCTGATTTTCTCCTCTCCCTTTCACCTTTTAGGAGGGCAAAAAAACATAGAAACCAGCAAGATACTTTCCCTGCTCATTGAATCCCTGCACCTACAAACCTCTACCTACCTTCATCTTTATCCTTGCTGCCCTCCCACCGCACAACTGCCCATGGTCCTGATCAGGCTGAGCAGTTACATGTGAGAAGGAACTAACCTCTTCTCTCTCCTTAGTGGCAACATTTATTCTTTCTTTTAAAAGATAAGTCAACTTTTCCTCCTCCAGAGAAATCTTCTGGTTAATATCTTCTTTCACACACACTCTCTTCAGTTTTCCTAAGCCAGTTGTTTACTGTTTTTGACTTCATTTTTTCAACTTGCCTCCACACTTTCAATTGATCACAATCTGATTTGTATCCGTCCCTTGTTTAACAACACAATTCTCTCTCTTCTTCCCATCCCTCTACCAACCAGTCTCCATTAATTTACCTCTCTTTGCCACAAAGCTCCTTACTATTTCAGATTTCTTTTACACTCTGCCTAGAGGACACCCAGTTGCCAAAGTCACTAATGATGTTTTAAAATTCAATGACCACGTGTCATCCCTTCCCACCTCCAGCTCAATGGTAGGACTTGACATGACCAATCATTCTGTCCCTCTTGCTATTTAAGGATACCACTTGATTTTCCCTTCTTAACCATGCTCTCCATGACTTTGCTGGTTTCTCTGATTTCTCTCAGTTTCCTAATGTGGGGCAGGAGCCCTCAGAGCTCAATCCCAAATCTTTTTTTTTTTTTTCTTGAGACAGGGTCTCGCTTTGTAGTTCAGGCTGGCCCTGAGCTCACTATGTAGTCCAGGCAAGCCTCAAACTCAGCAATCCTCCTGTCTCTGCCTCCCGAGTGCTGGGATTACAGGCATGAGCCACCACGCCCAGCAATGGCTAAATTTTGAAACAGCCCAAATGCTGATCAATGGATGAATGGATAAAGAAAATATGATTTTTATATATAATAGATTACAACTCTGCCATAAAGAAGGATAAACTTGAGATGTTTTAGGTAAATGAATGAACTTTAAGGCCACACTTTTTTTTTTTTTTTTGAGACAGGGTCTCGCTTTGCAGTTCAGGCTGGCCCTGAGCTCACTATGTATCCCAGGCAAGCCTCGAACTCAGCAGTCCTCCTGTCTCTGCCTCCCGAGTGCTGGGATTACAGGCGTGAGCCACCATGCCCGGCACTGTGGTATGTGGTATTGATTGCTGGTGGGCGTGAGTCTTCACGTCCAGCATTGTATGTGGTTACCGGGGATCGAACTCAGGACCTTGTGCTTGCGAGGCAGGCGCTGGAACCACTGAGCTAACCCTCCAGCTCCCCAAATCTTTTTTTTACACTTGCATTCACTTCTTCCGTAAACTCAGCCCATCTCAAAGCTCTAAACGTGCCCACAGCTTATAAAAACGTTCCTCCTTGATTAAGTTATGTTCCTGAGACTAGGCTGTTAAAAGAATTGATCACTAAAAGAGGACTTCTATATAGTATGTACATTATAATATTCAGAACAAAGAAACAGTCAAAAGATGTCCCAACTCAATGACTTTGCTTTTATTTGTGTAACTCTTACATGCAGTATTGTAATGTGCAACAGAACATAAAACTATAGTACTATACTATACAGTGCAATCAGCAAAAATTATAATATTGTTTAAACAAGGTGACAAAAAGACATCAAGCTCTACAAACAAGATGTGCAAAACTACAAAAAAAAAGAGATGTGTCATAAATCTGAGTGGTGAGCCATAAGACCAAACAGCGTGTCTCAATTGTAATTCCAAAGAAAGAACAAATAGGTCATGAAATAAGGAATAGTTGTACAGTTGTTTTTGTGGTTGACTCTTTCCTTCTCAGCACTGTATTTTTTACCCCCCAGGATATTTCACAGGTTATTAAACTTAATATTTCCTAAACTTCTGACTTCCACTCTTCTCAAAGTGGTTCCACCCGTCGTCTCCTCACCTTAGCTCATGGCGTCTCTGTCGCTTTCAGTTCTACGGGTCACCATTTTTGGCTCTTCTCTTTCTCTCGCATCTTCTTATGAACCATGAGAAAAATGTGCTGCCATTGGCTTGAGAAAATATCCTGAAGACACCACTTGTGCTCCTTGGCCTGATCCCCAGATCCTGTACCTAGGAAGTGGTGACAGTGATCCTATCTTCTACACTGGTCCTCACTCTTTTTTTTTTTTTCCTCACACCCCACAGCCTATGCTCCTCATAGCAGGCAGGGTAAACCTTTGAAAGAGGAATCAGATTATGCCAGCCTTCTCCTCACAACTTCGCAGGGGCTGTCCACGACATATACCTTGTACATCAAGTCCTACCTGCAGAGCCCAAAATCTTAGGTGACTCGAAGTCTGACCTCATCTGCTGTTGCCTTCTCTGAGCTCCCACTCCCCTGGCCATACTGGCCTCTGGATATTTCTGGAATACACTACACATTTGGAGCTTTCTCATGCCAACACTCTGTAGCTTCATATTTGATTCTTTATCTCCCTCATGTGTCTGCTTGAAGATCACCTTGTGCAGGAGACTGACGCAGACTCGCTTCTTCAACATCATCCTTCTACGGTTCACCTTGTTTTTTTGAAACACATTTTACCTTTTAAGTTATATCAAATTTATTTTCAGTTATTACTATATTCTTTTTTATTTCTCAGAGTGTAAACTTCATGAGGAAAAGGGTTTTTGCCTATTTTCTTCAATGCTGTATTCTTAGCTTTTAGGAGTATCTCAGATTAGATTAGGTGTTCACTAAACATGTTTTGAATATGCTGTCCTGAATGTGGCCAGCTGGACTTTATTTCCAAGGCCAAATGATTCCAACATGGTTAATTAGAACAGAAAGGCACCGGAGAATCTCAGAGGTGAAATACTGGGTAGGGCTTATGTATGTGCAAGAGAAAATAAGAATAGACCAGTGCTTTAACTTGAATGGTACCATTCATGGACATACAGACAACCCTTAACAGAAGTGTGTTTAGAAGATCCAAACAACACCAATACAAATATACTGACATGTTCTAACAAACTCATAGCTTCCTTCAATCTCTAAGTTCACTTTCCTCTCTCTATCTCTCTTCCTACCTCCACAAAAATTTCCCTCAAACCCTCTAATCACCAGCGTCTTACTCTCTCTATAAAATAACTCCAAGAGAGTCCACCTCTTCTTTTTTCACCTACTAATATTGCTACTTTCACCTGCTGATATTGCTATTATCTCCATCTCATATTACCTATTTATTCTTTCTTTGTTCCCTTTCTGCTCCTCTGTCTCCTTCCTCACATCCCAGATTAACTGCTAATAACACTATAATATAGTTCAGTGGTGGTGAACCTATTGCATTTGTGCCATAACCAGCTATTTGCATAACTGAAAGCTCTAAAAGGTTTGTCATAACTGGGACACCTTGTAAGGGAAACTGATAAAAGGGTGAAATTATAAAACAAACTTCAGGGTCCATGATTGATGTGTGGAGGGAATCTGTGAATGTCATCACAACCAGTAGGTATTCTCTCTTTAGAACACAGTGCTTGGGTACTACCCAATTAAATTGAATAGGCTGAAATTGTAGGGAATATTGCTTGACAAATAAAGATAAAATTACTGCACTAGAAAACAAAAAATGACTACAATGAACTTCATACAAAATAGGTACAAAGTGCACTCAGGGAGAAGAAATCAAACAGCAAATAGATGAATTATATGAAATGATGGAAGAGTAATCAAAGAAGCTCAGTGAACTCAAAGATGATATAAGCAATCAGTGGAATTAACAAACTGATAAATGGATTTAAAGAAGAGTTAAATAAAAAATTAGAAGAGCTAAAAAAATCCACTAGAAATGTGAATGACAAATTT
>PVIC010058244.1:0-10432 GCA_004025085.1 Thryonomys swinderianus | reverse complement strand
CTGAGCTCACTATGTAGTCCAGGCAAGCCTTGAACTCAGCAATCCTCCTGCCTCTGCCTCCCGAGTGCTGGGATTACAGGAGTGAGTCACCATGCCCGGCAGCAAAATCTTGACAGTTGTTACATCTAGGTGATGGATATTCAAGACTTTTTTATATTTTTTTTAGGTTTTATGTATATTTGGGAATTCTTGTCACAGAAAATGTGAAGTTTTTTCCCCCAGTTTTGGGACTCGAACTCAGGACTTTGCACTTGCCAGCTAGGTGCAGCACCACTGAGCTACATCCCCACCCCTGACAGTGTGAGTTTCTATTGCCACAGTTGAAATAGGATGTTGAATGATGGTTCGCTGGATTCCTGAGCCTATGAGTCAATGTCCGTCACCAACCAAATAATGACCACTTTGTAGTAGGTATTTTCTAACTTAAGTATAGTTAAGTTTAATTTTAAAATGAAAATAATAGAAATAGTTTATTTTCTTTTTTCTTTTCAATGCTGGGGATTGAACTTAGGCCCTTGAGCATGCTAGGTAGATGTTGTATCTCTGAGTTAAACCCCGAGGTTCTTTTTTTTTTTTTTTTGAGACAGGGTCTCGCTTTGTAGTTCAGGCTGGCTCTGAGCTCACTATGTAGCCCAGGCAAGCCTCGGACTCAGCAATCCTCCTGTCTCTGCCTCCTGAGTGCTGGGATGACAGGCGTGAGCCACCACACCTGGCACTGTGGTATATGGTTATTGATTGCTGGTGGGCATGAGTCACCATGCCCAGCATTGTATGTGGTTACTGGGATCAAACTCAGGACCTTGCGCTTGCGAGGCAGGCGCTGGAACCACTGAGCTAACCCTCCGGCCCCTGTGAGAGATATTTTAAGACCCATTAAAGTCTGGGGATGTCACGCAGGGATAGAGCACAGACCTGGCATGTATAAAGCTAGGGAGGGGGTTAATTCCCTGGCTTCCCAAACAAACAAACAAACCAATCATGACCACTGAGAGAGTTCATCAGCAGGAAACTAGCATTAAAATATGCACATGCTTGTAATCCCACATTCATACCCTGAGAGAGGAGGATCATGAGTTTGTCAAGACCAGCCTGGACAACTTAGAAAGTTCCAGGCCAGCCTAGACTGCATAGTGAGACCTTGTTAAACAGGAAAGAAAGAGAGAAAGAAAGAGTCCTAAAAGAAGTTTTTCAAGAAAAAGGAAAGGTGGTTCCAGATAGAAGCATGTAGAAATAAAAAGCATCAAACGAGATCGGGGACGTTCAGAATGGTAGGGCCGTAGACTAAAAAGCACTCAAAACCGGTGTACGGTTTAGAACCCCTCTCCAAATTGGTTCCCACTGGTTCTGCCTCCTGGTGGCCACTCTGTCCTGTAATGTTCCATGATTAGTCTGTGTAGCCTGTAGAATATTGCAGAGGTTGTCATCCCTGCACCTAGTTCATAAAAAATCTAGTAGGTTCTTTCCCTCCCTTTGCCTCTCTTCCTTGACACTCTGGGGAAGGCAGCCAGACCAGGAACGGTGTCCAGGCGCAGCCCTGTGGCGAGAGCCCGAAGCTTCTGGCCAATGGTCAGGAAGAACTAAAGCCTCTCACTAACGTCCAGGGGAAAGAATTTGGAAGCGAATCTTCAGCAACATTTTGAGCTGTTAGATTACAAAAGACGTGTAGTTTAAAATCAATTCTCTAAGTCACCCCTGTGAAATCAGAGTGAGTAGAACCCAAGGTAATGTTGAAAAGAGGATGTGAGTGTGTGATGCTGTTACAGGAGTGTACTACCATGCCCAGTTGAGACGTTTAATTTAAAAAAAAACAGCAACTATAATATTAGGCGTGGTGACTCACACCCACCAGCAATCAGTACCACACCCCACAATGCTGGGCGTGGTAGCTCACATTTGTCATCCCAGCACTCGGGAGGCAGAGGCAGGAGGATTGCTGAGTTCCAGGCATGCCTGGGCTACTTAGTGAGCTCAAGGGCCAGCCTGAACTACAAAGCAAGACCCTATCTCAAAAAACAAACAAACAGCAACTAAGTTTTTTAAAGGACAATAGATAGTCCAACATCTACTAGAAAACATTGTATCAGTAACTAAACATCTTCCTACAAAGTAAACTTCAAGGTCCAGATGCCTGGAATTTTGAATTCTTCCAAATAGTTGAAAAAGAAATAACACAAGTTTTCTACAAACCCGTATCAATAATTTAAAAAAGGACAACAGGGCTAGAGATTTAGCTCAGTGGTTCCAGTGCCTGCCTAGCAAGCATAAGGTCCCTGGTTCGATCCCGGTAACCATATACAATGATATGATATTGGGTATGGTGACTCACGCCCACCAGCAATCAGTACCACACCCCACAGTGCCAGGCGTGGTGGCTCATGCCTGTCATCCCAGCATTTGGGAGGCAGAGGCAGGAGGATTGCTGAGTTCAAGCCTTGCCTAGGCTACATAGTGAGCTTAGGGCCAGCCTGAATTACAAAGCAAGACCCTGTCTCAAAACAAAACAAAAACAAGTACAAAAGAGTAAAACCACATTTCAATAGATGTTTAAAAGCATTTAAGAAAAATTAACATTTATTCATGATACTAGTCATTAGCAAGTTACCAAGAAAAGGGAATTTTCTTAAACAGGGTATAGATGTATGTATATACTTGAATGTGTGTATATACATGTATGTATATATATATATATGAATAAGTATGTAGGAAAAACACAAAACTATAAATATGCTTTAGACTATTAAATTTAGCAAGGTTGCTAAAAGCAAGATCAATATACAAAAATCACTCAGGTGGGCCGGGGATTTAGCTCAAGTGGTACTGCACCTACCTTGGAAGCACAAGGGCCTGAGTTCTAATCCCTGGTACCACACACAGAAAAAAAATCACTCAGGTTTCTGTAGGTTGGCAATATCTATCACAAAATATTTTTTTCATCGACAAGAGGACTTTTTAACATTATAAAAACACAAAAGCTTAGGAATAAGTCTAACAAGATATGTTTGGAGTTTTCTACACAGACCAAGCATGGTGATGCACATTTGTAGTTCTAGCATTCTGGGAGGCTGAGTCAGGGAGATTGTAACTTGAAGCTCAGACTGGGAAATTAGTCACTTAGCAAGACTTGGTCTCAAAATAAAATAAATAAATAAAAGAGCTGGGGATGTAGCTCCTTGTGAGAGGCCTAGACTCAATCTTTAGCACTGCAAAAACAAACAGAAAAGGGTACAGAACTAGGTCCCAGATGTATTCTGTTTCATCTCAGGCCCAAAGTCATTGTGCCATGAAGCCTCTGAAAGCATGAGCCAAACCTTTCTTCCTTTAAGTCCTTTTCCTCAGGTACTTTGTCACAGTGATGGAAAGCTAACATAAAGACCTTCAAACACGAACACGCAGAAATAGGCGGTGTTCATGGACTGAAAGTGTTCGTATTGTAAAGTGCTCATTTCCTTCAGAACTGATCTGCCACGCTGTATAACCTCATTCACTGCTGGTGGGAATATAAGTGTGTAAGGTCTCTGGGAAACACTTTTGTATTTCTTCCAGAGTATAAACATGTTACCATGTAACCCAGCAATTCGAACCCGAGGTATATACCCAAGAGGAATAAAAATATAGGTCTGCATAATAACCTGTACCTGAATAGTCACACGGGTATTATTCATAATATTTAAAATGAGGAAACAATGGATGAATAGAAATATAAATGTGGTCTACCCATATAACAAAATAATATTCAGGAACAGAAATCAGGGAAGCACAGCGGACCTTCAAGTTACAACTGGCACACAAACACTTTGGATTAATTAGGTTAATGGAAGATTCATCCACCTCTTGTTATCTATAGCATGCACCCAGCTAAATATCCAGATCTCAGCTGTACTGATTTACAACGAACTTGAGTTACAACCAACCCTCAGGAACGGATTGAGTTGCTAAGGATTGACTCATGGCACAGCTTGGATAAACCTTGTAAACATCATGCCAACATGAAAGAAGGTGGTCCCAAGAGGCGACATACTATAAACCCATTTATATGAAATGTCCAAAAGAGGCCTCCTATAAAGACAGAATTAATGGTTGTCTACAGTTGAGGGTGGAGTGAAGAAACAAAACAAACACCAAGCGTGATTTTGCATGCTTATAATCCCAGCACTCTGGGAGGCTGAAGCAGGAGGATCAAAAATTTGAACTCAATGCCGGACGTGGTGGTTCACGCCTGTAATCCCAGCACTCGGGAGGCAGAGGCAGGAGGATTGCTGAGTTCGCGGCGGCTTGCCTGGGCACCATAGTGAGCTCAGGGCCAGCCTGAACTACAAAGCAAGACCCTGTCTCAAAAAGCAAAAAAAAAAAAAAAATTGAACTTAGTTTGGGCAATTTAGCAACACAGGGAGACTTTCTCAAAATATAAAAAATAATATAAAGGGCTAGGGATATAGCTCAGCATGAAGGCTCAGGGTTTAATCCTCAATACCACACACATGCACATAAACACACACACAAAATGAACTGCTGATGGCATGAAGCTTTCTTGGAGTGTGTTGAAATATTGTTACAAAATGGATTGTGGTGATGGTTACACAACTCTGTGGATGGATTAAAACGCATTGAGTCATACATTATTTTAATGTGCAAATTGTGTGATGTGTGGATTATATCTTAATGAATAGATTTTTGTTTGGGTTTGGTTTTCTTGAGACAGAGTCTTGCTTTGTTGTTCAGGCTGGCCTTGTATTCACAGAGATCCTCCTCCCTCAGTCTCCCAAATGTTGGCATTATAGGTGTGTGCCACTATTGCCTGGTGATAGAATTTTAAAAATAAGAAAACCCTGAACATTTTTATTTTGGTGGAAACTGAAAAGCTGACTGTAATGTTTATAAGGAAAAGCAGAAAATCCAGGATAACTACCTGTTAGACTTAGTAGTACAAAGCTATAGTAATTAAAACTGTTAGTATTAACAAACAAATTGGTGGTACATAACAGAATCTAGAAACAGACTCATCTACTACATCACAGAAAACAGGTTTACTACATCACAATGATCATCTCAATGAAAAATTAGTCTTCAGTGAAGGATTAAGTCAAATGTAAAGGAAAAATTCAAAATTCTGCAGGAAAATTGTCACCTAGAATTATAGTAGGTAAAATCATCAGTCAAATATGAAGATAAGTCAAAGACATCAGACATTCAGGGTTTCAGAAATCATACCTCTTTCGCATACCTTCTTGAAAGTTTATGGCAGGATAAACTCCTAAAAAACAAGAGAGTAAAACAAGGAAGAGGAAGACAGGGGCTTTAAGAAAAGAAGGACTCAGCCAGGCGTGGTGGCTCACACCTGTCATCCCAGCACTCGGGAGGCAGAGACAGGAGGATTGCTGAGTTCGAGGCTTGCCAGGGCTGCATAGTGAGCTCAGTGCCAGCCCGAGCTACAAAGCAAGAGCCTATCTCAAAAAAAAAAAAAAGAAAAGAAGGACTCGGATGGGGGAAGTGGCCAAAGGATTCCCGGGGGGATGGGGAGGGAAATTCCAGCAGGAGAATTATTCACGTGGGCTGAAGAGCAACTAGATTGGAGTAGGACAAAAGCCGGCAGGAGAGATTGCTTCGAGAAGGGGAAACCGACACATAAGCAGGCCCTCGGAGCATGCTGATAGCGGCTTCGAACGCCAGCATTAAGGGAGTAGTCATTACACAGAAAATGAAATGAACTTTAGCATCAGCAAAACCAGATAACTGTTAACTCTAGGAGAACAAAGAAGCAGAAGTGATCGCAACACGCAGCACACTGCAGAGAAGAATAACAGTTACATTGTCACGGTAAGGTAAACACCGATATCGGCCTAACCAAAACGACGGTGTAACTGTGGGCATTTGGTGCACTGGAAATGACTGAGGCTAGCAGAGGGGAGGCATTAAAAAGAATGAAATCCTCATCTTCCATGTTGGGAATCAAGAGATTCTGCTCAAAACTGAAAACAGCAAAAGCAAGAAAAGTGTATTATTTTGAAGCATCGAGGATATCTGGAAGGACAAGATCAGCTGATGGAGCTGAAAATCTCTGGCCCTGGCTAGGGATGTAGCTCGGTGGCACTGCACCTGCCTGGCAAGCGCAAGGTCTTGAGTTTGATCCCTGCTACTGCAAAAATATATAAATAAAAGATTGATGGGCCGGAGATTTAGCTCAGTGGTTCCGGCGCCTGCCTCACAAGCACAAGGTCCCGAGTTCAATCCTGGTAACCACATACAATGCTGGGTGTGGTGACTCATGCCCACCAACAATCAGTACCACATACAACAATCCTGGGCGTGGTGGCTCACGCCTGTCATCCCAGCACTCAGGAGGCAGAGGCAGGAGGATTGCTGAGTTCGAGGCTTGCCTGGGCTACATAGTGAGCTCAGGGGCCAGCCTGAACTACAAAGCGAGACCCTGTGTCAAAAGAAAAAAAAGATTGTGATTGTCTAATTCTGATCATCAGTTTGACAGGACTGAGAACTGCCAAGGAGATCACTAAAGCGCTCTTCTGGGTGTGGCTGGGTGTGTCAGTGAGGGTGCTTCCAGACATGACTGGCCTGTGGGGCAGCAAACTGACAGGTGAGGCCCAATCTGAATGTGAGCATCACCGGCAGGAAACTCATAATACATGCTCTTCCCTCTTCTTGTTTGCTTCCTAGCTGAAATCTCTGAGATGATGAGCCAAAACAAATCTTCTTTTGTCTAAACAGTTATTCTCAAATATTTTGTCACAGCAATGGAAAAACCGGCAAATGAAGAAAATTGGTTCCAGGAGTAGGGCTATTGCTGTTGTCGGTGGTGGTGTTTTGGTACCAGGGATGAAACAGGACCTCATGCCGGGCAGGAGCTTTGCCACCGAGCTACATCCCTGGCTCCGAGTCAGGGACTCACTTTTCAGTTCAGGCTGGCCCTGAATTTACTACAGAGCCCAAGCTGACCTCGAACTCACAGCAATCCTCCTGCTTCTGCCTCCCGGTTGCTGGGATTATAAGCATGAACCACCGTGCCCAGACTTGGTATGTGGTACCAGGAATCAAACTTGGGACCTTGTGCTTGCTAGGCAGATGCTGGAACCACTGAGCTAAATCCCCAGCCCACGTAGGGCTATTTCTGGGGCTATACCTGGCAGGGTGGTTCAGAAGTCTCTAAAACTGGTTTACAGGAGGAGTTTGGAAAGGTTTGGAGACGTATGCTGACGAACCCCTGAAATGTTGCAAGTGGGACTTGGTGAACAATTCTGCTATGAGCTCAGAAGACCAAAAAACTGACAGGAATTTGACACTAAAGACTGTATTTGTGAGGTTTCAGTCGGAATGAAGACTAGTGGAAATCAGGCTAGATCCATTCTTGTTACATTTGGGCAAAGATCTTGTTTATACTTTGTCCATACCCTGAGACTGTAGAAGGTTGAATTTTAAAATGACAGATTAATCTGGAGGAGGAAATTTCAAGGCAGCACAGCATTCAGGGTGTGGCATGGATACAGCTGACATCTTTTAGCTAGATTGGAAACAAAAGACAGAGCAGAATGATTTTGAAAAGGTGTAGTTTGGCTAGAAAAGAGGGAAAATTAATACTGCAGACAAGGAGGGTGTGGTTTCTGAAGAGATTGGCACCACTAAAAAGAAACCGAGTACTTTGTACTGGGAAAAGAAGAAAATTACCTTGAGGGCATCTCAGGAATTAGCAAGATCCTACCCATGCCAGAGTCCAGGATGCAAACGTGTAACAACCCTTTCATCTGAGAAGAGAGCCCCTGGACCCATGTTCAAGCAGGGGTTCCCCAGGATTCACTACACCATGCTCAGTCACCCAAGCCCGAAGGAGCTGCTGCAGCCATGATCCAACTGGACCTGGCTACTGCTTCCACTGGTAGCAGACATTGATTTTACCCATGTGATGCTGGCTTTGCAGGCTGCAGAACTCAAGAGTTACGAGGTCACCAGCTCTTTCATTCAGATTTCAAAGGAAGATCTGGGAGGCCGGGCAACTTGTGGCAGGATCAGAATCCCTGCAGGCAGCCCCTGAGAGAGCGATGCATGAAGTCGTGGGAGTGAAGTTGAAGTTGCAGTAGAGATGCCAGGAAATTAGAGAGGCCAGGAATGTGGGTTGTCTGCTGAGAAAAGTTACAGGCGTGAGCAGAGCCAGACCGAGAGAGAGAGGGACAGAGAGAGAGACCAGACCACATGAGCGGCTGTTGGCAAAGCTCTAGGGGCGGGGCTGCCACAGCCCATCGGAGCTCACATCTGATTACTGTGCGCCCCAGATACCACGGAGCTGTAGGACTTAGTGTTTGCCCTCTTGGGTTTGGTCTTATTTTGCTCCAGTTCTTCCTTGCTATTTTCCTATTCCTGACATTTGGAGTGAAAATATTTACCCTGCGTTGATCCCCCCATTGCACATTGGAAGCTTAAAACTTGACTTTTTGAGTTTTTACAGAGGATTTCAGCTGAGATTCTCACGGGGGACTTTGGATAGTTGAACTTTTTTTTTTTTTTTTTTTTTTGCTTTTTTGGAGACAGGGTCTCGCTTTGTAGTTCAGGCTGCCCTGAGCTCACTATGGTGCCCAGGCAAGCCGCCGCGAACTCAGCAATCCTCCTGTCTCTGCCTCCCGAGTGCTGGGATTACAGGCGTGAGCCACCACGCCCGGCATTATGGATAGTTGAACTTTTGAGTCATGCTGGAACTGCTGAGAATGGGGGGACTCCTGGAGGTGGACTAAATGCAGTTTGCATTGAGAAATAGACAAGATCTTTAGGGTCCAGGAGCAGAATTTTATGGTTTCAATAACCATAAGTGAAGACGAGGATGTAGCCACTGGAACTCTTATGCTGAAGGGAAGAATGTAAGTTTGTACAACCAGTTTTTAAAAATTCTAACAATGCCAGGCGTGGTGTTACACACCTGTAGACCCAGCGCTTGGGAGTCTGGAGCAGGAAGACCACTTTGAGTTCAAGGCCAGCCTATGCTACATAGTGAATTCAAGGACAGCCTGAACTACATAGTGAGACTGTGCAAAAAGAAAAAAAAAGAAAGAAAGGAAAAGAAAAGAAAGAAATTCTAGCAGTAACTGCAGTTCCCTTTTTTTTTTTTTTTTTTTTTTTGAGACAAGGTCTCGCTTTGTAGTTCAGGCTGGCCCTGAGCTCAGGCAAGCCCAGGCAAGCCTCAAACTCAGCAATCCTCCTGCCTCTGCTTCCCGAGAGCTGGGATTACAGGCATGAGCCACCATGCACTGTGGTATGTGGTACTGATTGCCAGTAGGCGTGAGTCACCATGCCTGGTATTGTTGCATGTGGTTACCGGTGATCGAACCAGGGACCTTGAGTTTGCTAGGCAGGTGCTGGAACCACTAAGCTAAATCTCCAGTCCAGCAGTTCCATTTTTGAGTCTATTACCCACAGAGTTGCCCATGCAGAAGCATCAAAAAGAACAGCTGCAAGCTTACCTGTAGCCACCTTATTCCTAAGAGTAAAAAATGTGGAGGAATGGGCCAGAGGGTTAGCTCAGTGGTTCCGGCGCCTGCCTTGCAAGGGCAAGGACCTGAGTTCGATCCCCTGTAACCACATACAATGCTGGGCATGGAGACTCACGCCCACCAGCCATCAATACCGCATACCACAGTGCCGGGCGTGGTGGCTCACGCCTGTCATCCCAGCACTTGGGAGGCAGAGACAGGAGGATTGCTGAGTTCCAGGCTTGCCTGGGCACCATAGTGAGCTCAGGGCCAGCCTGAACTACAAAGCGAGACCCTGTCTCAAAAAAAAAAATTTTTTTTTTAATTAAAAAAAAATAAAAACAAAGTGGGGTTGAGAAGCCCCTCACACGTTGGTGGTCAGGTTTAGGGTGTCGAGCCCTGCACCGGCGCGATGCAGGACGCAGAGCACAGCAAGTTCTGCGACGCTCCTACTCCCAGGTTGCAACTTGAATCTCATGGCAAGATGCCAGGCAAACCCAAATAAGGGGTGTTGAAGTTCAAGGCCTCTGACCTTCAAAGTTCCCGAGAGACCGGGGACTAGTGCGTCACACTAGATCAGGCCCTTTCGTTACAAAGGGCATTATTGTGACAAATGGCAAAGCAAGCATAAACCAAAGTTCTGTGCCTATTTTTTTTTTTTTTTGCTTTTGAGACAGGGTCTCGCTTTGTAGTTCAGGCTCGCTATGGTGCCCAGGCAAGCCACCGCGAACTCAGCAATCCTCCTGTCTCTGCCTCCCGAGTGCTGGGATGACAGGAGGGAGCCACCGTGCCTGGCGTTGTTGTTTTTTGAGACAATGTCTTGCTGATTCAGACTGGCTTTTGAGCTCACTATGTAACTAAATCTGGTTTTGAACTCACTGTAATTCTCTTGCCTCATCCTCCCAAGTGCTAGGATTATAGGATTGAGCCACCACACCCAGTTTGTGTGTGTGTGTGTGTTTGTGTGC
>PVIC010058243.1:0-10433 GCA_004025085.1 Thryonomys swinderianus | reverse complement strand
CCTGTAATCCCAGCACTCGGGAGGTGGAGGCAGGAGGATTGCTGAGTTTGAGGCTTGCCTGGGCTACATAGTGAGCTCAGAGCCAGCCTGAACTACAAAGCGAGACCCTGTCTCAAAAAAAAAAAAAAAATTGATGGTTGAAAAAAGGAAACAATACTTGTGTATATAGGGGCGGGGGGGAGGTAGAATGAGTAGGAGAGGGAGAAAATGAGGATTAAGTTGTGTCATATACTGGTACAAATTCTCAATGTGGAGTGTAACTGTGATGTGTATATATAATGTACCAATAAAATGTAAAAAAAATGAATATGTTCTCTTACTCTGAAAAAGTCTCATAACTTCCTGGATACACCAAGATTTTGCAATTATGTTCAGAGTTTTAGCCCAACTTTAGTTTTGTTGTAGTTGTTGTTTAATTTTTTGTGTTTGTTTTTAATACCAGGAATCAGACATTGGTCTTTGTACTTGCAAGACAGGCACTGGAACCACTGAGCTAAATCCACAGCAAGCCCAACTTTAGTTTATACAGGCAAATGTCTCCCAAACATCTAACCTTTTCATAGCTAAGAAAGAGGTTAATGGGTGACTTGTATTTTGAATTCACACATATAAAGAGCTTATTTTATATCTCATGGTGCAAGTTTTAATATGCTTTATTTATTAAATACATGTTGTTAGAGTTTAATTTTAGGAAGTTGAAATGATGTGTGCAAAAAAAAGTGAAGAAAGAAAAGTATTAGCAGGAGATGATAGATGAACAGATTTTCTCTAAAGAGAAGAGCCATTCTGCCTAATTCTTTGCTGCTGGATATTTTTAAAAAGAGGGGAAGGAATAAATATGATTCTTAAAGAAAATAAAAGAGCATGCATATAGGGGGTGGGGAGGTGTGGGTGGGTGGGGATATGGGTAAAAATGAGAATTGACGGTGTCACATATTGGTACAAATTCCCCAATGTTATATGTGATTGTGAGATGTATGCAAATTGTACCAATAAAGAATACAACTAAAAAAAAAGCCCTTTAGCTTTCATGTTACCTTGAAGAAGTTTCCATTTCCACAGAGGCAGCAATGGTACCTTTCAGAAGAAAATCTTTCATGCATTTGTAAATCTTTGTGCATACAAATCAGATTTATTTTATATTGTATTTAATGGTATATAAATTGTTTTGCATATTAAAGAACTACTGAATCTAGTGAACCTGTGAATGAGAAGAAGTAGAATAAAAGGGCTCTCAAGTCAAAGAGAAGTTTTACCAATTTCAAGCAAATTTTATATATTGGTAACCAAAATTTATTCATCTACAAATGAGGTTACTAAAATTTCCTGTTTCATGATGTTCTTGGAATAATTAAATGAAATAGAACATATAAAGTATTTTCATAAGTCTTAGCATTCACAAAACACTAAATGAATATTTTAGGTTGTTATAACAGTTGACGAAAACAATATTTTTCTTCCTGTTATATAAGAGGCCCATTAAGAAAAGTCCATGCAAGATTCTAGGAAAGAATGGAAATTATTAGTAAAGTAAAAGAATTCTAATTTTAAATTGATGTATAACTGTACATATCTATGGTGTACACTCTGATATTTCAATACATTTGTGCAACTTATAATGATCATTGAATACTATGGTAGCTGGTATATTGAGCTCTGAGCTGATAGCCATTTGGCTTCACAGCTGCTTTTATTCTGAAGAGATCTTCAGCAATTAAAGAGAACATTTTTCTGAACATAAGAAAATTAGAAGAAGCAGGCTTGGAATTTTTATGAGATGTGGTTAAAAAAAACCCTCTGGGAAGGACGTGGCATGTTCATGACGGATGTAACAAATGTGCACTTTTAGTATTTTATGGTTCATATCTAGATGTTTTCAAAAAGCTTTATGCAACTCAGTGTGAGGGTTTGGGAAGGTGATTGGGAAATAGAAGCCTGATATTCATTTACCAGTAGATTAGTCCACTGACGAGTTTATAGCTCAGTGTGTTGTTGGGAGGCGGACCCTGGTAAAAGGAGGTGGATTGCAGGAGGGCAGTGCTGTATAGGGCATAACTCTCTCCCTTGCTCCTCCCTCGCTCTCTGCTTCTTTCTTACTAATGCGTCCTGGCATGGCTTCATGAGCAGGTCTCCTTCTGTGAACTTGAACTCTGCTGCTCTGCCATGAAGATCGCTGAGTATGAGCTAAAACCTCTGCAAACTTTGAGCCAAAATGGGTGTCAAGTATCATGTCCCGGAAGTGAGAAGGCAATTAAGAAAAAGTAAGACAAGATGGTGGTTCAGTAAGTGCTAAGTTGCGTTGTATAGGTTAGTCCTATGATTGATCAGAGAAAGCTCAAGGTAATCAAAAGAGGCCTAAACAAGTCAAATCTTAAGCTAGTTTTTGAGAGAAATGGAGGAAATGAGCAAAGTTGGGAATTTAAAGTAGTACATTTTAGCCATGGGCTGCACTATAAGTGAATGTAAAACTGACTAATTTATCCTGGTCCTATCTGCAATCTATTACTGTTCATTTTTAGCCAAAATAAAGTAATCATTAGTCATTGAACTCACCCTATGTGTTCTTGCCTCTATGGTTTTGTAATGCTGTTCTGATTCTATTCATTTTTGAAAGACTATCTTCAGTACTTCTGTTTGTGAAGCTTTTCCTCATCACATTATGATATATTTTCATAATCCTAACTACAAAGTCCCCATAGTTCCTTAGGTAGTCTCCAGTGTTACTAATAACATAATAGAGTTTTTTGTGCAAATTTTAAGCTTCTTCAAAGCAATAATGAAGACTTGTCTTCATACACCCATAGAAAACTTGCAAAAAGACTGGGCATGTTAAATGCTTCCAATTTTGGGGGGACTTAGTACTGGAAATTCTACTCTTGTGCATGCTTGGCAAACGCTTGATCACTGAACTAAATCTCCAGCCTATTTAAAACTTTATGTATGGACAAATTCTCCCAAAGTTACCCAGGCTACATCCTCCTGCTCTAGACTTCTGAATAGCTGGGATTATATGTATGCATCACCTTGCTAGGTTCTTAAAAATAAAACTCAACTGAAGGTGCTTGATTTATGTGTTCTCTGAAAACTCCCACAGCTGAGCAAAAGAAAGACGCACACTGCATACAAAAAAAGTAATCTTGAATCCGGAAAATGCTGTCATTTACCCAAGTAGTATACCTCACTGATTGCTGGGTATATCTTAAGCACTTAAAGCATGTAGTAAGGAAGAGATTATACTCAATGAAGCATACCAAAATTATTACCAAATATGATTTTTAGAGTTACTGGTAAATATACTTTCTTCAATAATTCAAACATTATGCCAATTAAATTTTTGTTCTTAAAAGTTAGTTTTTGGGCCGGAGGGTTAGCTCAGTGGTTCAGGCACCTGCCTCGCAAGCACAAGGTCCGGAGTTCAATCTCTGGTAACCACATACAGTGCTGGGTGTGGAGAATCACACCCACCAGCAATCAACACCACGTACCACAGTGCCGGGCATGGTGGCTCACGCCTGTAATCCCAGCACTCGGGAGGCAGAGACAGGCAGATTGCTGAGTTTGAAGCTTGCCTGGGCTACATAGTGACCTCAGAGCCAGCCTGAACTACAAAGCGAGACCCCGTCTCAGAGAAAAAAAAAAAAGTTAGTTTTTTACTGTTAACCTCTGGATCAATTAGTATTTGCACTTAGGTGTTTTTTTTCCACAAATGTGCACACTCATTATGTAACAGTTAACAATAATTAAATATTAAAGGTTTGATGAATACATATTAAAAATACTATTACAATAAATTTGCAAGTGCCGGGCGTGGTGGCTCACGCCTGTAATCCCAGCACTCGGGAGGCAGAGACAGGAGGATTGCTGATTTTGAGGCTTGCCTGGGCTAGATAGTGAGCTCAGGGCCAGCCTGAACTACAAAGCGAGACCCTATCTCAAAAAAAAAAAAATTGCAGTTAGTCCATCCTGTTTAGAAGCAGACTAATTTCTCCATTGGGGTAGTAACACACACACTCACTAGTAATGATGTAATTTATTTATTTATTCATTTCTGTCACATTGGTTTTATTTGTCTTACTCTAAAGACTTTATCCTCCACTTTTTAATAAATACCTATGTTAGGCAATACAATGATATATCTGCTTATTTGCAGAAATGAAGAAATGATAATTTACTAAAAACAATGACCTCAGAAGACATTTGATGGTGACACTAGTATTCTGTAAGAGCTGTTAGGCTATATGATTTCATTTCTGTGAAGAAAGTAAAGAATGAGATCAACATTAGAAGTTGGACTTTGAAGCTTAGAGCATAAAAGGTAACATAATTTTCTGTTAAACTCAATCATATAAGAGCATATTTTCAGAGTTATTCATGTTTGTTAACGATGGTTAAGCACAATTGTCTTCATTCCCTCTGCCCTAATTCCTGCTGCATGTAAAATGCATAAATCTTGCTCTGATTACTTGTCTGTGGCTTGGTTGCAATTACGAAGTTTTCTATCTTGTATAATCATGCTAAAATGACCTTAATTTTATTTATGCAGTGGATTTTAAAAGACAAAATAGATTAGTTCACAGTGGTAATCATTTCACATACTTAACTACATTATTTTTCAAAGACCTGCTGTGATTTGTCAGTGGAGTATGTAATTCCTGTCACCAACTAAAAATATCTTAATGAGTAAAGTACAAGCCCCATTTCTAACTGTAAATTTGTGAATCTCAAAAAAAAATCAGAGAAAAATATCTATGACCAAAAGAGGGAAAAACCCTTACAGTTGCTGTTTCTATCTAAAAAGTATCATTTCACTGCAAAATGAGCTATTTAACCAACTATGTGACTTATCCTCAGTAAAAGAAAATACACATGTGCTACAAATTAGTCATTGTCACTAATTCTTGAACTAGAATATCAGTTGTACCCTTTCATGTTTTATGGATGATTTATAATATAAAATCAAGTCTTGCTGATCTTTTCCTGAGTTTCCTTTTAGTAATTTTCTTAACTGTAGTTAAATGAGATGGAAATGCTGTGTTATTTCAAAAAAGCTGTACATATTGAATGTATCTCTTGATACATTTGAAGATAAGTATACTCCCATGATGCCTTCAGCACACAAGAATAAAGATGTAATTTCTGGATGATTCCAAATTGCTAGATTTAAGTAATATACTCTAATAGCACTTTCTCTCCTCTCTACTCTCCTTCTGAATGTGCATGCATGTGTGCATGCACACACACACCCACAGATTCTGAGTCTACATATTTTGTCAAGTAGGGCTAAATTTAAATTTGGGTTTTTTCTTATACAAACTAAAAAGAAAATCTTGTAGAACATACATTAACAAGTCATTTTATTAGTTTTAAATTTACAACTGATAAATCTCTGTGGTGAGCATATTTAATACAACCATTGTGGAGATCAGTGTGGAGATTCCTCAGACAGCTAGGACTAGAGGTCCCATTTGACCCTGCTATTCCCTGCTATTCCCATTTGACCCTTTGAAAGAAATTCAAAGAATCATATTATAATGCCATATGTGCACCCATGTTCATAGCAGCTCAGTTTCTGATAGCCCAATCTTGGAAACAACCCAGATGCCCACCAACTGGAGACTGGATAAAGAAGATGTGTTTTTTTATAAAATGGAGTATTACTCTGCCATAAAGAATAACAAGTTTCATTCATTTATGTGCAAATGGACACACCTTGAGAACACACTAATATGTGCAATAAATAGATCCCAGATATATAAGTACCATATCTTTTCTCTGGTATGAGACCCTGTAGATGTAAATAAATGACTTTTAGAATGTATGATAGATTTTATAAAGCAGGAAATATTCAAAGGGAGTGTGGTGAACTACAAAGTGAGACCCTGTCTCAAAAAAACAAAATAAAACAAAACAAAAATGTACCAATTAATAATTCAATTTTAAAAAGAAAAGCATACCCATCTGTACACCAGTTTCTTCTTAGCCATTTCCCCCTTTGAGTTTTAAAGCTCCAAATATTTTGTGTGGCTCAATCAGGCCAGAATTGAGCTAGGAATGATGCAATAGGATTTTGATCACAATTTTTTCAATTGGAGTTGAAATCAATGGGAACAACATTCTACACCATCCTTCTAGTGTTCCTTCAGAGATGATAGACCTTCCTAACCTTTACGAAAACAAATCAATTTTGTCTTTGCCTGCCAAAGGGACTATTGAGGTTTTGAATTTCTGATCTTGAGGTCTTGAATTTCTCTTCCTTCAGAAGGTAACATCAGGTTTCCTGAGGAATAATTACATCAGCTTAGTAGCAGAAGAAGCTGTCATCATTCATGATGGCAATGAAAATTATGATGACATCAAGACAGACTTTCTGGAAAGCCTAATTATGTCACAGCATTGTAGTAGAAAACAATTTGAAGGATAATGTTCCTTGTCAAGCAGATCAGCCAATAGACACCTTTAGCATGTGATTGAATACTCACAAAGAACCCGAACTATTTCACAACCATAAAGCACCTTACCATAAATATTTTTATAAGAAGAGTATGATTATGGGACAAAATGAAAGAGTGCACAATGAAATATGCCATATCACTTCTTCAATTTATTCATAATCCAAACTTGAGTTCTATGATCTGAACCCTAGCTCAATGACTTACCAGCTATAATGAGTTAAGCACATTGATTTAAGTTTTAGATTTATTATCTGTAAAATGAAGATAATAACATTCATTTTGCTTATCTATCTGACAAATATTTTCAGAATCAAATGAAATTATTGTAAAATACTTTTTGATATGATGGAAATATATTCTTCATAGGGTGGTTTCATAACTGAGAACCTTCCTTTATGGGAGTGTGTAAAGGGAGGGTCATTTCCCTTCTTTGTTTGTACTCCCAAGGTCCCATGTGCCTCTACCCATACAAAGGAAGTAGGATAATATAGAGAAAAATCTGTTTTTCTTAGTCAGCAAATGAATACACACTAATCTAACACTTATTCTGAGCTACTTCTGGAGAAATAAAGAATCAGATATTGCCTTCCTCTTTAAGCAGTGTCTTCTGGCTTCTATGGCTTGGTAGAAATAAAATACCCTGTGTGATTTTCAAAATGTGGTTTGATGACCTATTGGAACTTCCAAGATGCTTCTAGGGTTTTTCAAAGGTCAAATCTACTTTCATGATATTATTGAGATGTTATATTTTGGCTTTTGAATCTCTAAAGAAAGTATAGTGTTTTCAGAGGCTACATATCATATAGTAGAAATCAGATTGTGTGAATAAACATATATGCAGTGTCCTGAGACAAACACTTAAAATAGTATTTTGAGAATTAAAAATGTAATGTAATATTAGTCTTCTTAATTTTGTGGAAACTATTTTCTAAAAAGGATATTATGTGTTAACATGTAATTGATTTGGTATTGTTATTTGAAATGAAATGACTATAACACTTTCAATTTTATTTCTATATGGTGTATATATAAATAGATATAGCCCAAAGAAACAAATCTTTTGGTGGGTTTATGTTTTCATGATGTTGGGTCTTGAGATCAAATGTTTGAAGAGGGCACTAATAAGTATGCTGCTGATGGGGAAGGATCCCTATACCATTGCTGCCTTAAGTGTAGCCTATTAAACCAACATTAGCCTCATCCAGGAGCTTATTAGAGATAGAGAGTTTCAGGTTATCTGCCATTGAGCAAGATCCAAATGAAACATTTGCACTTTAAACTTTGAAGCAAAGCAGCAAAGGATTCTGTCTACAAGTTCAAGCTTCAAACACTAGCTGGTAATGCAGAGAAATGATCTCTTATTTCATCTAATTATTAGAATCACTCAGGAATTTTATAAAATTTACAAATTTCCGATGAAAATTGGCAAGTTTTTGTGGAAGGGTATGCAGAAATATCTACTGCAATAAATGGACACATTTTCTAAAAATTTTACTTCCAAATATTTATATTATGCAGAAACTCGCACTTGTGCAAATATCATATGTATGAGAGTATTCACTGTGGCACTGTTTATAATAGCAAAAAATGCAGAAGCAATTCCAAATTTCCAGCAATAGTAAACTGTTTATATTGTTACTTGTCCAAACAGCAGAGTACTGTGAAGCTGTTAAAACATGTGACATTTCCTTCTTTAATAATGTGGAATAATTTCAAGGACAAGGAAATAATTTCAAAGAAAAGAATAAAATGAAATAGCTTCAAAGATGGCAATCAGATAAAGCAAGGTATAGCACGATGCATTAAATTGTGTACATATTTACTTGAATATACATTAATTCTCATAAAATACTCAAGAAACTCATAAAATTGCTGTTTTAGCATAGCAAAATTAGAGGAAGATAGTTAAGCTGGATGCATTTTATTGTATGATCTTTTTGATGGTTCTGAATTTAGAGCTTTGCTTATGTGAAACAAACAAATAAGAAATAAATCCATATAGATTGAACATTATTGTTTAGCAGATATAAGTAAGGCTCAGAAATGCACATTTAAAGGAAAATACGAGCTCCCTAAATGACTCAATTATTCACCAGTAAATTTGGAAAATTGTGAATTTATTGATAAAAGTATCTTTCCCATGATAACACCACTGTGGGAAATAAAAGGGGCTAAGATGCTCTTGCCTCTTCTCTCTCTTACTGATACTGCCCAGAGCACCCCCAAAATAAGAACATCAACATGACCCCATTTGAAAATAGGGATGATACAGAGTAGAACATAATAGCCAAATATATTCTACTCTAAATTTTTGTAGTTTTTTTTTTACTACAAATTGAATGCCTATTTTTAGGTTGTAAGTAAAAAGTTATTATGTGGAATGCACCTTCTAAAGTAAAAGAAACTGTAATATTTATTACATTTAGAGATGTAAGGATTTGAGGGAAAGAGTAGATTCTTCTGTTTTAAAAAAAATGTTCTTTATGGCCAGAGATTTAGGTCAGTGGTTCTGGCACCTAGCAAGCACAAGGTCCCTGGTTCAACCCCGGGTAACTACATACAACAATACCAAGCATGGTGACTCACGCCCACCAGCACTCAGTATCACATATCACAATGCCAGGCATGGTGGCTCACACCTGTAATCCCAGCACTCAGGAGGCAGAGACAGGAGGATTGCTGAGTTCGAGGCTTGCCTGGGCTACATAGTGAGCTCAGGGCCAGCCAGAACTACAGAGAGAGACCCTGTCTCAAAAAACAAACAAACAAAAAATGTCCTTTAAGCATTTCATCTTTCATATTTTTCTTCGCTTCCAAATATCAC
This sequence comes from Thryonomys swinderianus, assembly GCA_004025085.1. NCBI lineage: Eukaryota > Metazoa > Chordata > Mammalia > Rodentia > Thryonomyidae > Thryonomys > Thryonomys swinderianus. The sequence goes on along the minus strand of PVIC010058243.1, from coordinate 1,157 downwards.
ATTCAGTTTTTTCACTTAGGAAAGAAATACCAATGTTGTACTTCCCCTAAAACAATGAGTACATGTATGTGAAATTGGTTTTAGTATATGAATATATATTTCTCGATCATGAATTTATGGAACACCAATTATGCATCAATATTCTATACAGAACAAACGTTCTCAGTATGTGTTTTTCTTTTTTCCCTCCTGCTCCTTCCCCTCACTCTCCCTTTCCTTGCTCCTCCTCTTCCTCTTCCTCATCTTCTTTCCCTTCTCTCTCCCCTCACCTTTCTCCTCTTCCTCCATCTCCTCCTTCCTTCTTTCCTTTCTTTCGACCTATCTTCCTTCCTTCCTTCCTTCCTTCCTTCCTTCCTTCCTTCCTTCCTTCCTTCCTTCCTTCCTTCCTTCTTTCATTCAATCTTCTTTCTTTCAGCCCTGTGTTTTCCAATGTGATGTCACAGGAGGGATATGGGTAAAGAGAATTAACTCATGTCATATACTGGTACTAATTACCCAATGTTGAGTATGATTGTGAGCTGTATATAAAATGTATCAATAAAGAATTCAATTTTTTTTAAAAAGAGTGAACATTTGGTCCTATTCGTGACCTTAGGGGGAAAACATGCTCTTTATATAGGTCTTTTTGATATCCTTTATCAGCTTGAGGAAGTTCTCCTCTATTTCTTGTTTACTGAGTTTTTTGTTTTTTGTTTTATTTTGTTTTGTTTTAGAAAATAAAGAGAAATGGAAATTTACATTATGGTTCAAATTTGGATGTTCCCTCCAAAGTTTCAGAAACTCATAGGTGGGGCTCTTGGGAGGTGATTCCACCAGAGGTTTGTGGTGTTGATGAGTAGGTTCATTCTCTAAGTGGATGTGAACCCTTCTCTAAGAAAGTGAGTCACAGGAGGCCTGGTCGGAAAGGTCTATCTCCCTCCTTCCTCCCTTCATATTTCTCTCTTTCTCTCTCTCTTTCTCTCACTCTCTCTCTCTCTCTCTCTCTCTCTCTCTCTCTGTCTGTCTCTCTCTGTCTCTCTCTGTCTTTCTCTCTTTCTGTCTCTCTCTCTCTCTCTCTGTCTGTCTCTCTCTGTCTCTCTCTGTCTTTCTCTCTTTCTGTCTCTCTCTCTCTCTCTCTGTCTGTCTCTCTCTGTCTCTCTCTGTCTTTCTCTCTTTCT
>PVIC010058242.1:0-10424 GCA_004025085.1 Thryonomys swinderianus | reverse complement strand
TTGTAACAGACTTGTTGAAAAGCTTGTAAGTTAGTAAATAAAAGAATATGTCTCTAAAAATGAGACTCAAGATACATCACATATAATTACAAATTCTCCAGGATGAGTACGAATATAATGCATTTAAAATGTTCCAATAAGTTCAGTTTAAAAATTTATGTCATCGGGCCAGAGATTTAGCTCAGTGTTCCAGCGCCTGCTTCGCAGGTGCAAGGCCCTGTGTTGGATCCCGGTAACCACATACAAGGCTGGGCGTGGAGACTCACTCCCACCAGCAATCAATACCACATACCACAACTGAGCGTGGTGGCTCACGTCTGTAATCCCAGCACTCGGGAGGCAGAGACAGGAGGATTGCTGAGTTCAAGGCCTACCTGGGCTACATAGTGTGTTGAGGGCCAGCCTGAACTACAAAGCCAGACCCTGCTTCAAAAAAAAAAAGTGTGTGTGTGTGTGTGTGTGTGTGTGTGTGTGTGTGTGTGTGATCAAAATCACTGGTGACTGGAATACATTAAGCTGTTTTACAAATATATGCTTCTGTCCCTTTTTTTAAAATTAATATTCAACCTGAGTTTGAGTTTATATTAATAGTAAGATTACTAATTTTAGTTAGGCTAAGGAGCAAATATTTTATTTAGAGGGTCTATATTTCCATATTTTCTTAGCCTTAAAATTTCAATATGTAGGCTAATTTTGAGATAGCAGCCATTTTTTGTGGAATGAGATGATATCTCCGAGCTGTTGTCATCTGCAAGTGGAATGACCAGTGACGTTGAACATTTCTTCATATACTTCTTAGCTACTTTTACTTCTACCTCTGAAAAGCGTCTGTTCATTTTCGATGCCCATTTTTGAATTGGGTCTTTAAATTTGGGGGGACTGATTTTTTTAAGCTCTTTATATATTCTAGATAATAGCCCTTTGTCTGAGGAATTGCTGGTAAAGATTTTTCCCATGTTGTTGGTTGTCTTTTAGCTATGCCTGTGGTTTCTTTTGCAGTGCAGATGCTTTTGAGCAGATGAGATCAGATTTGTTGATTCTGTCTGCTAGTTCTTGTGATATAAAGGTTTTGTTCATAAAGTCTTTCCCTAGGTCAGTGTCTCCAAGAGTTTTGCCACAGGATTAGTGTCTCTGTTTTAATATTTAGTTCTTTCATCCACTTTGATTTTAGTTTAGTACAATTATAGTGAATGGAATCTCTTTTATTGGGATTATAATGCATGTACATTATGAATTATACACATTAATCATATAAAATCATTATTTCAATTAGTATTCCATAACTTAAATTTCTGCTGAATAATAAAAAGAAAACCTTTCAATTAACATGCCAGTCTGGGGCCAGAGATACATTTCTGATTATTCATAGATACTTTCCAGTTGAATATACCACAAGGAAGGTAACTTCATTCAGTTTAAATATGAACTTACAGTCTCCACAGGATAAAGCTAGTACACATTATTTTCTCCACTTTATGATTTTAGTTGATAGTACTTCTTTAAATCAAATCATTTACATCCATGGTCAAAAGTAAGTATACACTTTCTGTGATTTCAAATATTCATCCAGTACTAAATCCCATTAGTTTGTATATCCCAAATATCAACTAAATCTCATCTATTATTTGCATTTCTGCCAGGTGTGGTAGCTCACCCCTGTAATCAGAGCATGTGGTAGGCAGAGGCAAGAGGAATGCTGAGTTCAAGGCTTGCATGGACTACATAGTGAGATCAGGCCCAGCCTAAACTACAAAATGAGACCCTGTATCAAAAATCAAAACAAAAAAATAAAGTCTAATATCTCAATTTTTCAGTGATTTTAATTTGATTTTAAAATATTTCTTCCCCAGCATCTAATTGGGGTCATGGCTTAAATATACAATTCAAAATTTATAAAGAGAAACATAGTTAAAACAATTCAAGACATCTATGTAAAGTTTGTTATTGTTGTTGTTTTGTTTTGCTTTACATTGGGACACCAAAAGATCAGAAAAAAGTAAAAGTAAAAGTTGAAAATAAATTTATATAAAAACTAAGAAGATACTTCTCAATATATGAAAAAATAAAAGAGAAAATAAGTAACATACTTTCAAACAATGCACCAGAAAATGATTAATATTCTTGACACATAAGAATTATGAAAAAACAGTGACAATAAAAACATTAAGATTTTGAAAAGTAGGGAAATGTTGATAAATTAACGTTTTTTAATATGCAAATATTTTCCTTTTTTTTTTTTTTTTTCCTTTCTTTTCCTTGAGACAGGGCCTGGCTTTGTAGTTCAGCTGGCTCTCAACTCACTATGTAGCCCAGGCAAACCTTGAACTCAACAATCCTCCTGTCTCTGCCTCCCGAGTGCTGGGATGACAGGCGTGAGCCACCACACCCGGCACTGTGGTATGTGGTATTGATTGCTGGTGAGCGTGAGTCACCACGCCCAATATTGAATGTAGTTACCAGGATCGAGCTCAGGGTCTTGCGTTTGCAAGGCAGGCGCTCGTACCACTGAGCTAAATCTCTGGCCCGCAAATATTATTCTTAAAGCATATGTTGCAAGTTCAATACAGGAATACCAACTAGGGTGTACTTAAGGAACTGTAAATAGACTTTATCCCAGATTGGGCTAAACAAATTGAAAATGTTTAATATTATTATGGATATTCCTCTGTGATAAAAACAATCCTGTACTTCTTAGCAGCAAGAAAAATAGCCCAACAAGGAAATAATCAAAAAGAAGGGAAAGAAACAATCAAAAGAGAAAGAGTAAGAATTTTAGTATCCTTTAGAAAATAGACCAACAAATTACTTGTGGGAATAATTTTAAACCTTGAATAAAGTGTTCCTCTCAAAAGGTATAAGTAAAAATTAAAGATATGCTTTAATCTGTTGAACAGAACATATAAGGCAATATTCATGGTTTTAATATTGAACATGAAGATGTGAGAGGTATATTTACTGCCAAAGGTTTTCTTTAAAGGCACTAAATGGATGAAAATAGCTTAACATGACAAGCTGATACCTCATGAGGATTTTTATATCCTGTTTAATAAATTAAAATATATTTCTAGGATGTAAATTTCCGCAAATATTTTTAGAAGAGTATATTTACAAATTCGGTGCATTTAAAACTCAACATCGCTTTTTTTTGGTGAAACAAATATGGCTTCTACTACATTTAATTGATCGTTTCATAAATGTTAAGTGCTTAGCTTTGTGGAAACAAAATAATGAGAATATAAAGTTACTTGATTCTATATTATTACATCTTGTGATTTTTCTATGTAAAACTATAAATGAATATGAAACATTATATATAATATTTGATTAATTGTAAGTATAAAATTAATATAACATGATAAATGTAAATTCACGTTGAAGTAACAGTTACATATAGTTCCATTTCGCACTGTTGTTCATTCATTACATTGCATTCAAACAGCGACACTGAAAATTTCTTTCATTGAATGCATTAGATTCCCAAAGCCTGAAGGCAGTAATAATAATTAAGAGTTACTTCTTAATCTTAGATATGATTAAATTAGAGGAGTATAAGCTACATTTAAAAATAGCCCATCTATTCATAGACTCTTGAAGATCTGCAAATCCATGGATCTCTATTCTTCAGATCATTTGAGTACACCAGTTTTGAAACATGTTATTAATTTTTTGATATCTTTGGTCTAAAGAAATATGTTGATATGTTTCCTTAGTTAATTCTTATTTTAATGTTATTGATATTGAGTTGATCCTTATATACAATCTTGAATTATTCAAGATTGTTTTCTTCTCTTAGAGCAGTCTTTCCTCTAAAATGCTATAGTGATTTTTTTTCATCTGCACACAAAGATCACTATATTGAACTCAGAGTGTTTACGTATTACAGGAATTGTCCTCCATGATAATGTTGTTGGAGTGTCACTGTAATTTCAGCGTGGTTATGTTAGTGGATGTACTTATTAATTACTGAATTGTTTGGAAAAGTTTTCCCCCATATGCCAAATATTTTTTTTATTTTCAATAAATGTCAACTAGGTGTAGTAGCAGATGCCTATTATCCCAGCACTTAGATGCTAAGCCAGGAGAATCTTTGTGAGTTTGTAGCTTGATGAATGCTGAGTACCCTGAGTTTCAAGGACAGCTTGTACTATATGGTGAGAGCTTCAATTAAACAGTCAAAAACAAAAACTAATAAATACATAGATAAAGATAAATATCTGTGCCTGTAATTTTGCTTCGAATTTCAAATTTTCTAAAATGCCATTATATTTTTTATTATTACATTATCTTTTTTTAAAATTTTGTGTATGTACTAGTCTGTTTCTTCTCTCATTTACTTTACCCAAATACCTAGGGAAATGTATTTCATTCATATGATTTCCTGTATTTTAAGCCTTAGAAAAATCACTGACCAATTCTCACATTAAAGTGGCCTCAATTAATTCTAATACATATAATTTTAACATAATGTTATTTATAAATATAATGTTAACAAAAACTTTTCGGTGCTACAGACATTTTAGTAAATATTGAAATCACTGCTTTCTCTGTGTATTTCTGTTACATGATGGAAACTATCTTGAAAGTTAATAGAAATACGAAGTTCATTCTCAGAATCCACCAACAGGGTTATGAACAAAAATTTTGTGTATACATACATTTGTATACATATACATTTTGTGTGCATGTATACATACTTGTATATAGAATGTGTATATGTATATATTTTATATAGAATGTGTATAGGTATACATTTTTATGCAACAAATTTTGTTTAGCATAGTCAGTCCCATCATTCAGCACAAAAAGTTAACAGAAGATAGAAAGTGCATTAATAAAAGCCAGTCTTTACTCAAAGAAAACAGAAAATAAATTATTGATTCAAAATATTTTATACTTGAATGATAAACTGCAATAACTGATTCTGGGCCCCTACTGATAAAGAGAAAGGAAGAGAAAAATGCTCTAGAAGAGGTGAATCTCCAGCTGGTGTCAGTCAGTAGAGCTCACTAAGACTGGCAGTCTTTCTTGCTTTTTGCATTAGTGTCCTCAGCTGGAACTGTTTACGGGACAGAAGATGTACATGTTTAAGGAAGACATCCAGGTCTATGACTCCCCACCTCAAAGCTTCTCCTAGGCAAAAGATAGTGTCTTCAGTAGAATTTTCCTCTGTGTATAGGTTGAGAATCTCTTTATATAATGGGGCTGTGGGAATTATAACTTCTTCAATATCACTGATTCAGATTGATGTTCCATTTTCTCCAGAGCAGAACTGAGTTCTTCATCTTTCTTTTCTAAAAGTTCTCTTTTATCAACTTCAGCTACTTCTTGATCTAAGTGGGCAACCATCTCTTCTAGGTTCTGGTGACCTTTTCTTCAGGTATTCCTCTGTTCGCTGTAAGGCATTAAGCTCCTCCTGGGCACAATCCATTTCTTCCTTCGTTTGCCATCTCCTTGAATTCTTCCTTAAATTTAATTCTGACTTAAATTCTTCATATAATTTTTAAATTCTTTGTCCCTTCAGATTTTTCACAACTTGACCAAAGACTCGCTCGGTCTTTAGTCAATTCTCCAATAACTTATATTATTCTATAACTTCTATTGTGTTAGTCACTCCTCTTGTTTCTGACTACAAATACCCAACATCCTCAACTTTATAGAGAAAAGTGTATTTGGCTCTCAGTTGCACTCCAGGTTAAGCTGTCTACAAAGAAGGACCAGAATTGTGGAAGAGCACAACAGGGGAAAACTACGTAAACTCAGGAAACAGAAGGAAAAGGGAGAGCCAGGGGTGACTGCACACTTTCAGGACATACTACCAGTGACCCACCTGCAACTGGACCACAAGTTCTAAGAGCACATTGAGCTACTAAACTAATTGATAATCTGCTGACAACTATGGCACCCCGGCTTCCAGTCACCTTTCATAAGCTTTGGAGACATTTTTTTATCTAACCCATAATCCATATTAACCAACAAAATTTACCCTCATTCATTTCTTTAGTCCAATTTCCTTAGTCCATTACCCTTACTTCCTGTGGTAAAAAGGAGTAATAGACATTTTGTCCACTACATTCAAATACTCAAGTACAAGGAGCATCATTGGATATTAAATGTACTGTGCATTTATTAGTCAGTGACTTAAATGTCATATACTACAAAAACTTTCTGCAAGTTTTCTTACATTTAATTTGTATAAAAAATTAGAATTTCTACTGTGGCTACAATAGATACTATAAGTAATAAAAGAGTATACAATTTTAAGTTTATTAACCCTATTATCCCAGAATAGCTATTTGCCTTTGAGTCAATATGATCCAATTACATGCTCATCCTAAGCCTAGACTTTTTCTTTCCAATAAAAGTAGATATTATGGATGTAGCATGTGTAATAAGATATAAATGTTTAATTTAATTGTGATGCATACCCCAAAGGAAGAAAAACAAATGGTGTTTAGAATTCTACTGTTCCAAAACCTTCTACTCAATTTGCAATTGCATATGTCATATAACATTATCTATTACATTATTTCCAGGTAAAGACATTTTCAGTTCAGGAAAACAATAATGAGCTTGATGATTTTTTTTCTTAAAATTGAAAAATTACATTATCAGTGTATATTTGTCATTTTCCTAAATGATGTGTTGCTTACTAGATTCAAATTTGGAGAAGCAGAAGTTGAGAAAAGCCACGCTCAAAATTTAAGTATATCATGACTATACAGTAAGACTAACACACCACATCCTGATTTTACTAAAGGATTTGCCAGTATGTGTCATGAATTTTACTTGAAAGATTAATTCAGGTTTTATTATCATCTATCAGATAAAGTACCATTGTTTGTTTTTAGAGTAGTCCATGCTAAAGATACTTCCAAAGAAAGTGAATTTTATTTTACTAATCTCACAAAATATGGATATTTGCATACTATTTCAAATATACTGATAAAGATTCTTGCATATTGTCAGGATCCATTGTACATAATTTTTAAGAAAGAATATTTCACAATTAAATTAAGATTAGGCCTAGTCTTCTTACCTACAGGCCAGCTATGGTATATGAAAACATAATGCCATTTTGCCCTAGTCCCACCTGAGACTTCAGCAGTCCCAGTCCCCTGATGCTGCGTTGCTCAGTGTAAGATTACATCAGCTGAAGACATCCTGGGTCTTTAAGAAATTACTAGAAAGGATTCACCTGGGAAGGGACAAACTCCCTATCAGTTTAACTCCTATCAACTGTTTAAGTGTTTTAACAACATCTTTTCACATCTTGGCATGCTAATCAACATAACATCCTTATCAGCATAAAATCCTTATGGTCCTAAGATATCCAAAATATCTGATGCTTTCTCCAATTATAAGATCTCGTCAATTTAGGATTCTGAGTCATCTGTTACTCCCTATGAACCCAATAATTGTGACAAACTCAGGTTGCCTTCATCTTTGCTTCCCAGAGCAGCATCGATCAAACCCAGAGCCCAGATTCTTCTCTAAATCTCATTTCTGTCATTATTCTTTAATTTGCCTGGTGGTGTCATGGCTTACAGGAGACCAGGACCCACTGCAGGGGTCCTGATAGCCTCCCTTTCCCCTGTTCACTGCAACATGACCTCATTGTTATTGTCAAAATGGGGAAAAAATACATAAAGCATTTTAAACTTGCTGTGTTAACACTGTTGACTTTTTAATATTTAAATAACTAAACATTAGAATCCTGATAATCTTTTCACATGTGAGTTTTCCCTAGTCTATATCATACATAAATTGATCATATATATATGCATATATATATATGATTTTAAAGGTGCATACATTGAATATATTTGTATATCAAAATTTTAACCTGCTAAAAGATCAAAAATTTTATTCAACTGAACAAAAAACAGTAGAAACATGTATTCACATTATGGCTCACTTCACAGTAAGTAAGCCAGTTTTTCAGTTATATGAAATTCATGGCATGTGTAGGAACTAGCTTAAAAATATATCCCTGGCCAGATTGGAGGGGCATATAAGAGTGAAAGACAAAGACATAAAGGTAATTTGGCATGAAGAATCCAGGGGAATCTGCCTCTAGTGGACCAAAGACCCTGAAGATTTAGCTCACCTCACTTTTATACACTTTTGACACAGGAGCAATCAATTAGGTTAAAAGAAACTTCATCTGCGCATTGTTATCCACATAATGTACCCGGGTAAACCTTCAAATCTCATCTATATTGACACTGTTCTGGAAGTTGCAACATGCTGTCATTTCTGTATGTTTCCAAAGGAGGCATGGTTCCCTGTTTTTATGTGTACAGGAGGTATTGGTCTCTGCACTGGGTGATGTTCTCTTGTGACCCATGACACCACCAGGCAAATTAAAAGTATAAAGACAGAAAATGAGACTTGGAGAAGAATCTGGGTTCTGCACTGGGAAGCTAAGATTAAGGCACCCTGAATTTGTCACAAATTATTGGGTTCATAGGGAATAATAGATGACTCAGAATCCTATATTGACAAGGAAATTATAATCAGAGGAAGCATCAGACATTTTGGAAGGTGGCACTAATCTTAGGACTATAAAAATCTTATGCTGCTGAGGATGTTATGATGATTAGGATGACAAGATGAGCAAAGATGATGTAAAACACTTAAACAGTTGATGGAAGTTAAACTGATAGGGAGTTTGATCCTCCCCAGGTGAAGCCTTTCCAGTTATTTCTTAAAGACCCAGGATGTCTGGTAATAAATGAGGTATGGTTTCCTGTTTTTCACTTTTGTGCTCAGGGAGTAGGTTAGTTATGCCTCTGTCCTCCATGGTCATTCCTAGCTTCTATTGAGTTGACTCTTTAAATCCTGGGGAGATACTGTCTAGTCATATTCTGGTTGTGTTCTCCAGATCATGTATCCTCTCTTTGTCTTAAGTAATTATTTAATTGCTTAAATTTTAATTACTAAAAATGGTGTGTGTGTATATATATATATATAGTGTACATCAAAATTATTTGAAATACATAAGTATTACAGTAAAATCATTCTTACTGACATACTTATTAATTTCTATACTTAAAATCTAATATTAGCAATTTTTGAGTATAAAACATATAATTATCGGCTATAGTCATCATGGTGATGAAAGGCTTTGAATTCTCCTATATAAATAAAATTTTACATCTTTTACTAAAGCTCCCTGAAATTACTAACACACTTATCTTCTGAAAACTGTTCTAATTCATATTTTTCTAAGTTGATCTATTTTAGATTTCCTAAATATAGGAGAGACCCTGCAGCATTTGTCTTTCTGTTGCTCTTATTTCATTTAGCTAAGTCACCTATAAATGTAAATAACAAGATTTCTCTCTTTTTAAAATATGAGTAATATTCCAAAATATACACATATTTTCTGCATCTTATTTATTCATAGACATTAGATACATTCTACATCTCGGTTTTTATAAATCATTCTACAATAATAATTGAAGGATTATGTAGCTTTGATATCCTGATTCATATTTAAGATATATACCCAGTCATGCAGTTCTCAATATATCTATGATTTAAATAGGGAGATAGACTAAGGAAAGGGAAGCAGTTTGGGGAAAGGAGAGTAATGAAGGACAAAGAGTTGGGGAAAGAAAGTGAAATGATTAAGAATATCCAATGGCATGATGAAGTATGACTAAAATATACTAATATAACAAGAAGGATAAATATTCTCTGCTAAATGTGCTAGATAATCTTTTAATATTTGCATTTTTCTTACTGCACTAGAAAACAAACAACCCAAACATTGTAGTATTTTATTACAAGGATTGATATACATGTTTCCAGAAGCATGCTTCTATATCTCGCTGACACCTCCCCAGAAGCATCATTAATTTTTCACTTCCACTAATATTCTCTTCATATGTGTTTTCTCAGTGACAGGAGCTTTCTCTGAACTCCTCTTATTTTTTTTTTTCTTCTGAGTCCTCACCAGTTCCTTTTACTATTCAATGTTTGTACCAACACCTTCACTACAGCCTGTGATTTTGCTCGCATATATCTTAGAACTCTCGCGGCCTCTACCTGCCTCTCAGTTCCAAATCTACTTTTACACTCGTAAGCATTTCTTACAGTTGCTTTCTATTTCCAGATCTGTATTAATCTACTTTGTCTGAAAAAGGAAGTAGTATAAACTGGTTAGCTTTAACAGAAACTTACTTTTTTCACAGTTCTGGAATACAGAAAGCCAAAATCCAGATACTGGTATGCTTATGCTTGATTTTGGTGAATGCTTTCACTTTGTCTTCCAGTGCTCCTTCCTTCTGCGATTCACACTGCATTTGCCTGTGTTCCTGTACAGAAACAGAGGGCTCTAGTGTCTTTTCTTTCTTTCTTTCTTTCTTTCTTTCTTTCTTTCTTTCTTTCTTTCTTTCTTTCTTTCTTTCTTTCTTTCT
>PVIC010058241.1:0-10434 GCA_004025085.1 Thryonomys swinderianus | reverse complement strand
TAGAGTTGCTTTAAAATTTGTTGTTAGATGCTCTTAGAACTGGTCTCCATGCTAGTTCCCTTTGGCTGTATCTGTCCATTAGGCAAGGAGACCAGAGCCCTAAGGGATGGGCCCACTGTGCGCCTACACAGAACCTCCCCACCACCTAAACCACTCTTCTGGTACATAGACTCTAATTCCTGCTCATATGGCTTCAGCCCAGGTAAACCTGGAACTTGGCAATTCTCCTGCCTCCTAAGTGCTGGGGTTACAGGTTTGAGCCACCAAGCCCGGCACTGTGGTATGTGGTACTGATTGCTGGTGGGCGTGAGTCACTACGCCCAATATTGTTGTATGTGGTTACTGGGATTGAACCAGGGCCCTTGCGCTTGCTAGGCAGGCGCTGGAACCACTGAGCTAAATCTCCAGCCCACCTTTTGTAAGTTTTATTTCTTAGTTTTGTGCATATATTTTTATTACATTTAATATATCTATTTATCTCTATCTATCTATCTATCTATCTATCTATCTATCTATCTATCTATCTATCTATCTATCTATCTATCTATCTATCTATCTATCTGGTTGGTACCTGGGATTGAACTCAGAATTGGCAGGTGCTATGTTGCCAAGCTAAAACCCTGGACCTGATTTTGTAATCTAATATTCTTTCTCATATAGGTAGTCCTACAATACTCATCAGAATGTGATAATGTAAATAAAGTCGACACTGTCTCAGATCTAGAAAGTATAATGTAGTGTGGTTATACTGTATATATATAGTTACATTGTATATAAAATTATATATGCACATATAATTATATTATATGTGCATATATAATTATATAGGTCTATCAAATGAAGAATAAAAATAACTCAAAGTATGTCATAAGCATAGAATAGGATAATGTACATGAAAATATTTTTCTGAATGTTCAGTTGCCATAGATATGTAAGATTCTTCCTTGGCTTCCCCCTATACTTGAAACTCTGTGACCTAACCCAGCAGGCATCCTGCCATTTCAGGAGGTTAGTTAGCAATCAGAGGACAGAGATGCAGTGAGAACATGATGTGATGGTTCTAAAAAGACATTAAAAAAGAGACTACAGGACTGTGAGTATAGCTTAGTACAGCACAGTGCATGCCTAGCAGGTAGAAGCCTTGGTTTTGGCCTGGGTTTGATTCTCATTGTGCATGCACACACTCTCACATACAGACAGAAATACAGTCTGTGCCTGGACAGACCATGCATGTCAGTATTGATGCACAGAGATGTAACAGTTGGGAGGCCATGAAGAAACCCTGTGCCTTCTGTGCTGTGTATATGGTATAGCCACAATGTCACCAAAGGAAGGAAAAAAGAATTGTACATACAGAAATACACATGCCATTCCAGTCATATGTGTATAAAAATTATATAAGCATTTTTGTGTATTGGTGTAGAAAATGGAGGAAACTGAAAAGCATTAGAACATACCACTTTGTTTAACTGTGTTAATCACTGGGTTTTCTTTGCATAAGAAAGTTGGTAGTTGGGCCCAAGTCCCAGGGCTGCTGAAAAGCCATCATTTGTCCCTTCAGAGAAGGGACAGTGTTCTGCTGAGGAAAGTTCAGATTATATCAGGTGAAAGTTTTATAGCTTAAAAAATATCGGATAAATTACACTCAGAGTATAGGTTGTCTTCAAGAAAATAAAGAAACTAGGAAAAATGATGAGATCTATTGTTACTCCATCTGTGCTCAGAAAAGCTCAAGAAGAGTCAGGTTAGGTCAGCATTAAAAGTAGGTGGGACTAGAATTAGAATCGTGCTCACAGATCAAAAGAAACATGATTTGCTTAGGGAGAAGGCTTCCCTTCCTCTGTATGTCATTGTATTTTAGTTTGCAATGTGAAGGATCCATTTGCGTGTCTTTTATATTAAGGCTGCAAGAAATCTGTCTGTCCTTAAATTCCCCTTTTCATGTCATTTCGCTCCTGAAATATCCCAAGGGTTCTTGTTGCTTTGCTATTTTTACATTTTTGAGCTTTGATTCCCAAATTACTATTTATTGGTTTTCCACTTTTAGAGTGCATCTTGGTCAAGGCAGAAAGGCTTATAGTTTATGGTAATTATATGTTGAAGCCCAAGAGGATTGTGGAGAAATCTTGAGACATTTTAAATGAAAAGGCAGGTTAAAATTTGATCTTTAAAAAGCAATTGCTTTTAAAACTCTAAAATTCTTAGAAGAAAATAGTGGGATAAGTTTTCATGGCACTGGCTTTGGCAGTGTATTCTTAAATTTGACACCAAAAGCCTAAACAACAAAAGTAAAAGTAAAGAAATTAGATATTTCTCCAAGGAAAATATGTAACTTGCAAATAGTTAAGGGAAAGGATGCTCAGTATCATTAGATATCAGGGAATTATAAATTAAACCGACAGTGAGACATCACTTCATATCTGGTAGGATGACTGTAGTAAAAAGAGGGAGGCTAACACAGGTTGCTGAGCATGTGGGGAAAATAGAGCCCTTATACTTTCAAAAATACAGATTTACTGAAATGTAACACAAGCCATCTATTTAAAGTGTAAATTTCGTGGTTTTTAGGGTGTTGACAGGGTTGTGCAGCTTTCACCATGGTCGATTTTAGAGTATTTTCATTGCTCAAGAAAGAAGCTCCTAACCATTAGCAGTCATTCCCAATTTCTCCGACACTGTACACTTACCTTCTCCCACCCTCTGGCTCTGGAAAAATCACTTACTGACTTTGTCTCTTTCTGTGTCCTACTTTGGACTTCCCTCCCTCCATTCTACCTGTAATTATATATCCTTTAACCAACACCTCCTAGTCTCTACCCTAACCACTCAGTCCTGGGTAATCCACTGGTCTACTCTGACCTTTTATGAGTTCAAGTCTTTCAGGTTCCATATATCAGTGGGGTTCATGTAATATCTGTCTTTCTAAACTTGGCTTATTCCATTTAAAATAATATTCTCCAACTTAATCCATGTCACAAATGCCAGGATGTTGTTATTTTTAAAAAAATTCTTTATTGGTACAATTTATATACATCTCACAATCACACATAACATCAGGGGAATTTGTACCAATATACGACACAAGTTAATTCTCATTTTTACCCATATCCCCACCCATCCACACCTCCCCACACCCTATATACATGCTATTTTATTTTCTTGCAGAATCCTATTTATTCCTTCCCCTCATTATATTCCCACACCAAATTTCCCATTCTACAAAAACTGTCATACTTTCTAGAGCTCATTTGCATCTACAGGTGCTCATATCAAAGAAAAGATCCGGTATTTGCCTATCTGTGATCTATCTATTTCACTTCTTAGTGTTGTTATTTTTATATCTGAGTAAGATTCCATTGTGTACATGCCATATTTTCTTTTTCTATTCATCTACTGATGAATATCTAGTTGGTTCCATGTCTCAGATATTGTGAATAATGCACAAGGAAAATGGAAGTGCAGATATCCTTTCTTCACACCGATTTCATTTTCTTTCAATGTACCTAGTAGTTGAATTGCTGAATCATATGGTAATTCTGTTTTTAGGTTTTTTTTTTTTTTTGGTGGTACTGGGGATCGAACTCAGGCCCTTGTGCTTCCAGGGGTAGGTGCAGTACCACTTGAGCTAAATCCCTGGCTTGTTTTTAGTTTTTTAAGCAACCTCCATACTGTGCTCCAAAGTGGCTCTTAGGAACTGACACTTCTGACAGGAGTGTGTCAGGGTGGAGTGCTTGTGGATCACTGGTGGGGATATAAAGTGGCCCAGCCAGGGTAGAGCGCTTCGGCGGTTACTCCACAAGTTAAACCTAGTAGTACAGTGTGATCTAAAATAAAGCACAGTAATAAGATATCTTTGCGTTTTAGATACACTTACACAATTACAAAGGCAATATTTGTGTATAAAAGTGATAATAGATTAAAAAGGTGAGAAATGAAATGTACTATATATCCTCTCTCCAATGATTATCTTTCTTAACTACTTAATTACGGTCATTCCATATGTTTTCCTGTGGATTCACATGCCTTTTCCCCCTAAATTGTGGTCACTGATACATATACATACATACATATATATATATATACACATATATACACACACACACACTTTATACCTTAGGCAGCATAAATGGTATAATTTATTTATAACCCCAACTCTTTCAGTATTATTATCCTCATGTGAAGACAAGAGAGTTGAAGTTCAGAGAGGGGTTAAGCAAATCTACCACTGTAATTCACTTAGGAAAGAGGGTAGCCAGGGTTTGGACTGAGATCAATCAGATTCTAAAGTTTGTTGTCTGAAGATTTAGGGGGATGATGTGATCTATTATTTTATCTAGGATATATGTGAGAGCAGGGGTAGGGGAGGTGTTTCTAGAGTAATGTCAGCAAAAATGGCAGAATAGGGAACTCCAAAAGTCCTCTGACCATGTTGATGGGCATGAAAACTGTTTCCATGATTTAGCTGTTATAACTTTTGCTGCTATAAATGTGGCTATGCATACAACCATGTGGTATGATGGATTAAAAATGTGATACACACTGAAATACTACTCTGCCATAAAGAAGGATAAACTTGAGACACTAAGTTATAATTTTATGGCTAGACTCACAAGTTTAAATATCACATTGTTTCTCTTGTGTGAGAAACTCAAAAAATGAACAAGGAGCAAAATGGAGGGCAGATATATGGAGATAGGAAAAACATGTTCAAATGGGAAGGGAACGGCGGGGAGGAGAAAAGAAAGGAGAGAAAAAAGGATTTCAAAAAAGAGAATGGAAGGAAAACCACTGGAAACAAAGCTTTTGTAAATGAGGAAGAAAAGAAGGTTTGAAGGGAGGGGAGGGGAATGAGAGAGAATGAAGATATATTGAAGGTAAAAATTACCTATGATGAGTGTGATCATAAAGCATGGCAAACGTACTACTATTAATAAAATATGGATATAAAATAAAAAATATACATACGTATGCACGCATGTATGTATGTAAAAAAGAAGTCTTCCTACCTACAGAACCAACAAATTGGCAAGAACTTTCAGAATCAACTTCCTTAGAACTTTGGGTACTAATAAAAACCTCGCAGCGATGAGGGGAACACATAATTAAGGAAGACACGCTGAGTCTCGGAGAGCGCTCTGTGGCATTTAACTTATTCTGGAAGCCTCTCCTCCAAGCTCCTTGGCAGCAGTCTTAAAGACAGCAGCCCACATTCCTGGCATAAGTACGCAGTATGGAGGGAGCATAACAGAGCTTAGTCTCAGAAAACTGAAGTTTTCTTAACTGTAGAAAGTTCAGGTTAATGTGATTTTTTTTCCTACTCAAGGTCACTGATTTATTTTGTCATGTTTACATTTTTCTCAACGAATTGACTGCTACAAGGGTATCACTTCTGTTCCTTCACATACTTCTGTTGAAAATCTCTTTAAAAAATACATTTAACTGACACATTGTGCTTATACATATTTATGAGGTACAACACTGTATTTTAATACATAAATACAATATGTAATGATCAGATTGGGTAGGTGGCATATCTATTACTTCGGACGTATTTCTTTGTGTTGGGATCACTCAAAATTCTATTAATTATTTAAAAATATTTAAATAATTATTGTCAGCTATAGTTATTCCATTGTACTATAGAACATTATAGTTATTGTTCCTAAACAGTTGTGTCCTAGAACCTATTAATAACATAAGTCTTTTTGTTTTTGAGACAGTGTCTTACTATGCAGTTCAGGCTGACCTTGAACTTACTATATAGTCCAAGCTGCCTGGAACTTGTGACTCTCCTGCCTCAGCCTTCCAAAGTTCTGGGATAACAGTCATGTACCACCATGCCCAACTACAACAAATTATTTTGAGACAAGGTCACTCTGTGTAGTTCAGGCTGGCATTGAACTATGTGGCCCCAATTGCTATTGAACTCACAATTCTCCTGCCTCACGCCACAGAGTGCTGGCGTTACAACTGTGAGTCACTATGCCCAGCAACAACATGCTTTTTGATATACCTATTCATAGTGAAATGATAACTACATTAAGCAATTAAAAAATTCATCATTTTTCAGGCCCTCCCCATTGGATCACTGGACTCTCTCCAGTAAAATTTCCAGTATATGAAATACTGTTGTTAAATGTGGTCCTCCTGCTATGCCTTAATCCTCTAGATTTATTCACCTTACATTGTTACAACTCTGTTCTCTTTGACTCACTAGTCTCCACTGTTCTAATTTCTGTGTGTATTCAACTTTTCTCAACTGAGTCCACATGTCAGAACGGTCATATGCACTTTTTTCTTTCTGCATCTGGCTTATTTCACTTAGTGTAATGTTTTCTGGGTTCATCTTTATGTTGTTGCAAATGGTAGATCTTTTAAAAGGCTAACAAATATTCCTCGTGTGTGTATTATATAGTAGGTATAATTTATCCAGTTGTCAATCGACAGATGTGGAAGACAATGAAGGTTGTGTGTCTCCCCTCCATGGTGGCTCTCGGAAGGAGGCTCCCAGGGCTCTCCCGGGGCTCTCTCTCCACAGGGCGGCCTGGAGCTCTCGCAGGGTGGAGGTGGCTTTGTGGGGTGTGGTGTGGGAGTAGGGAGATGTGACCTGTTCAAAGTAAATTATCTAAAGGCAAATGTATTAGTCTCAGTATGAAGCAAGAGATAACAACTGGGACAAATAATAGATGAACCAAAAATCCTAGGAGGAAAGACTGGAGAATGAGGTGCTTTGGGAAAGGAGGACTTTGGAAAACTCCCCTATCTTCCTGGGAAACCAGGAGACATTAAATGCCAGGACGGACTCACCACAGAGGAGACCTTGAAGGGTGCTGTGTTCTCACTTTTGACTGACATCCAGCTAGTGTTATTACAATGTCCTAACAGTGGAAGCAGTACAAGTGGCCATCGACTGATGAATGGATATGTAAAATGTGTACATCATGCAGTGTAGCATTCAGTTGTGAAAAAGAATGGAGAATTCACACATGCTCAACATGGATGAATCTTAAAAACATGGTATGTGAGAGAAACCAAGCCAAGAGGCCATGCATAGCTTAAACATCTATAACATATATGTCATAAATCACAGAAAAGATCATGATGTGTATCTAAAGTGTACCAATAAAGTCATAAAAAAAAGAAGAAAGAAGTCTGGCTGTTGCCCGGGGCTGCGCTAGAAGGGTGTAGAAAGTGACTACTTACTAGGTGCAGTTTACTGGGGGGTGATGGAATGTTCCGGAAGAAAATAGTATAGTGGTTGAAACATTGTGAGTGTACTAAAGCTGTGCATGTAAACTTTAAAATGCTTAACATGGTGAATTTTATGTTATGTGAATTTTTGGTTGGTGAGAATAGAAATAAAAATTTTGAAAAAACAACAAAGGGGTGGCCTAATAATTTAAAATAAAGCTTCCATGCCAATAGTGTCTGCAGTGACGTCAACTCAGAGAAGTTTCTTTGCGGTCACATCTCCCAGACAGGAATCCTCCAAGGTTTGAAGAGAAAAGTCAACTTTTAATGGATCCCTAAGGTCTTATCTGCTTGTGAGTCTCCAAGGGAGTCTGCCCTGTGGGGCTTATTTGAAGTTTGCCATAATGAATTGTTTTCTCCATTTGTAACTTTTGTGCACTGGGTTTGAGAACAGGATTAGGATTTATTAATGAGACTGAAAGATGTGGCGACACACTAAAGGAAAAATGGGTGATGAGGCATTGTGCTTGCTAAGCCTTGTTGGAAGATGAGGTACAACCACTATCAAATATGGATGCAACCTCATAAGCATAAATAGGACCATCTAGAAAGAATACAGGCTTTGGTTTTTGTGATAATTTCATTATTCCTCCAAAAGGAAAACTTCTAGCCCTTCACTCTGTCCAAAAGCATATAGCACATGTGCCATGTAAGTTTTGAATTTTCCCAAATGAAAATTAATTGCTTTGGCTAAAAACTTGTTAAATGTAAACATAATATTAATACAATATAAATTTCCCATACCAAAGAAGAAGGAATGTGAATGTAAGTACAGGCCAACTTTATTAACCTTTGAAGGAATCTGTTTTATCAGATTCTTCCCTGAAACCAACTCCCTAGTGATCTTGAGTTTACAGAACCCAATTCCAGAAGCCTGGTTTGGTTGTCTGGAGAACACAAGTGGGTGTTCACAGCTACCTTTGTTACATGATTTATTACTTCCTAAGATGCTTAGAAAGTCTTTGGATCCTCTAAACTTGCAGACTGTTCAAAATGTTCTCTTTAATTTAGGGATGGTGCTTTGGGGTACAATAAGCCGAGGGAAGTGCATGCAATTCATAGCTTGGGAGAGAAGTCCCAGGTTGTTTTTACGCAGTAAGACACTGAGGTAGCTGACACCACTGAGCACAACTCTGGCCATCTTTTTATCTTTGTACAAGCACCACATTGATAATGAAGTCTAACCTTAGTGTCATCTTTTCATGCTTCAGTTTTGAGGATATTAAAAAATTGAGAAAAAAGTTTTTATAGTTATCCATACACTTAAAATTTCAAGTGTTCTCCAAGTTTATATTTACATCCTATCTCCAAGGTTACTATAATTTCAAGAGCTCTTTAAGTTTCCATCTGGTGTCTTTTTTCTTCTGCCTAGAGAACTTGATGTAATATTTCTTATAGTGCAGCTAGCTGACCATAGTTTTTTTCCCCCCCCCGTGACCTTGTGCTTGCCAGGGAGGCAGGTACTGGAACCACTAAAGTAAATGCCCAGCCCAACAGATTTGATTTGTACAAGGAAATCTATTTCAAAACTCGGTGTGGTGGCCACACCTGTAATCCAAGCATTTGGGAAGCTGAGGCAGGAGGATCATTGAAAGTCTGAAGCCAACCTAGACTCAAGTGAGTTCAAGGCCAACCTGAACTATATAGTGAGCCCCTGTCTGAAAAAAACCCAAAAGCCAACCTCTCTCAATTCAAAAGACCAAAAACAAATGAACAAGCAAAAAGTAGGTTTTAATGTCAGTTTTGGAAGATATTGCTACTGAACATAAAATTCTATTTCTTTGTATACTTTTGAAAAATGTCTTCCTTTCATCTTTGACTTGCATAATTTCTGATGAAACCTGGAGGTATTCTCTTTTGTGTTCCTCTGTATGCAGTATGCTCCCCATGCCACTTAAAAATTTTATCTCTGGGGCCGGAGGGTTAGCTCAGTGGTTCCGGCGCCTGCCTCGCAAGTGCAAGGACCTGAGTTCGATCCCCGGTAACCACATATAATGCTGGGCGTGGAGACTCACGCCCACCAACAATCAACACCGCATACCACAATGCCGGATGTGGTGGCTCATGCCTGTCATCCCAGCACTCGGGAGGCAGAGACAGGAGGATTGCTGAGTTCGCGGCGGCTTGCCTGGGCACCATAGTGAGCTCAGGGCCAGCCTGAACTACAAAGCGAGACCCTGTCTCCAAAAAGAAAAAAAAAAATTTATCTCTGACTGATACTCAGGAGTTGGATTATAATGTGCCTCCATGTGGTTTTATTTGTGTTTACTTACAGATTCACTGAGGTTCTTGATATGTAGGCATATGGTTTTCATCTACTTGGAAAAGTTTCAGCCACTATTATTTAAAACAATTTTTTTCGTATGATAAAACAAAAATTTTAACCAAGTAATAAGAGAATACCAATAATTAACACACTGTGTTCATTATCTTCAAAATAGTTACTCAGAGAACAAGACAAAAACCAAAAGTTCCTCCAAAAAAGAGGCAAAGGATAATCATGCAAAGTTTTCTTTTTAAGGGTATTTCTTTTTCTATGTTTCAGCTTAGTGTTTGTTATGTCTTTTCAAATATATCGATAGCTTCTTCTGTTGTAACTGTGAATCAAAATAAATATATCCTCCTTTAAATTGTGTGTCAGGTATTGTGCCTCTGCAACCAGAAAGTGACTGCGGTGGGCAGATTAGTCCCAGCACATGGTGATTATTATGCTTCCTTCCAAGCTGGAGCCTTCACTGTGGATCACTGGGACTTGAGCACTGCCAGGGTATGAGAGCTCTACGGAGTACTCTGTTTCTTGCTCTTTGGTAATTGATTTTGTCAACACAATTTTGCTTTTGCTTTTGTATTTCTGCAAGTAAAAATGGAAATTTTTTTTTTAAGACAGGGTCTCGCTTTGCAGTTTAGGCTGGCCCTGAGCTCACTATTATAGCTCAGGCAAGCCGCAAACTCAGCAATCCTCCTGCCTCTGCCTCTTGAGTGTTGGAATTACAGGTGTGAGCCACCACGCCTGGCATTGTGGTGTGTGGTACTAATTGCTGGTGGGTGTGAGTCACCACGTCCAGCATTGTATGTGGTTACTGGGGATCAAACTAGGGACCTGGTGCTTGCTAGGCAGGTGCCGGAACCACTGAGCTAAATCTCTGGTCTGGAATCTTCTTCTTTTTTTTTTTTTTTTTTTTT
>PVIC010058240.1:0-10418 GCA_004025085.1 Thryonomys swinderianus | reverse complement strand
CGAAAGGAAAATAGAGTCAGGAAGGGAGAAATCATGTCTATTTTCTGTGCTGGGACTGAAAATGACAGACATGTGTAGCCTGAAAAGAGCAATTTGATTTGAGAAGAAACTGAGTAACTGACTCAGCATAACTGAAAGGAGAAGGAAAAAGTTGGTATTTAACAGGATTACCCTGAAATCTTAAGAAAATGTTCACCTTAGTAAATAAATAAACAAGAAGAAGAAGAAGATTCCTTTACAACTATTCTGCAACTAGAACGACTTTACAATGCCATATAAAATATTTTCACCGTGAGTCTGTCAAATGCAGTTAAAGCCCAAGGAAGGCAATTATTTGTAAGTACCATCCTGTCCCTCGCTGTGGCATATATGCTGCAGATATGGTAGACCAGCATTTCAGTAGGGATCACAGAGTACTTATGAACGATTGGACAATGATGTATGTGTATCACAAAGTAATTAAGCATTTCATAGTAGTCATTGTTTGAAATGGAAAGGCATTTTATTTCCCTTATAAAATTTTACTGAACTATTATCCAGATAGGTGCTAGGACATTAAGTTTAAAGTTGGCTTAAACGGTGATTTAATGGAGAATGCTCTACACAATTTAAGAAATGGAAATAAAGAGTAGGTAATTTTATTCCAAATTCCATATGGTTTCTATAGAAAATAGGAAATAGTGCCAAGGGCTTGTAAGTTATTGGATTATTAGGAATAAAATTTGACATTAACAGCTTAATTATAAGAATGGTTTATGAAAGAAGAAATGGGAAGAAAGTGAGTTTTTTGAATACATATTGAGGTGATAGTTTAAATACAAAGAGCTTGTGCTCGCTTTGGCAAGCACATATACTAAATACAAAGAGCTGCACATATTTAATGAGAAAATTAGATAAGATTTCACAAGTTTTACATCTGATTTTTGCTACCACCACAATTATGATAGTAAATACATATCATACTAAAATTTGCATTCTTTTGTTGTCTTTCATTCTACTGACATCCACATCAACCAATTAGCTGCTTTGTCCTTTCAGATTAGTTTCCAGATTTCTGAAATGTACATAAATTGACTGAAAAATCACTATGCTTGTACTTTTGACTTTCCTTTATTTTCAGAAAGACCTGGTACTTTGGTTTATTAGTACATTATTATTTTCCCTCTTTAACTGTCAAGTATTAATCATCTTAGATGTACCTGAGCTTACTCGCACTTCTGTTAATAGATATGTGGGCTGTTTCTAATCGAGGCTATGTGTAATATCCAGTCATTGGTATACAAATATTTGTATAGATGTATGTTTTCTTTTGTTTAGAGTGAATAGCTCAGAAAAATATGCCTATATCATACATAAGCACGTTTAAATTTTTAAGAAATCCTTCTCTCTTTTCTTTCTTATTAAATTGTCTTTTAAAGTAAATTTAATATTTCATATGCTCTTACACATTGTATGAAACTTACAGATATTTCATATTTATGGCAGGACATAGCAGGATTTGTTTACATGTTTTCTATTTGATTTGAACTTCCCTAATGGATATATAGTAGTATAAATGATTTTTGAAATAACCAAATATGTACTTGGATAGTTCCAAATAAATAAAAACATGTAAATTAAGGTATAATTATGGAAACTGTTATCTAGCAGAAAATTCACTTGATACTCTTTCTAAATTAAAGCTTTCAGAGCTTCCTACCATTGCTTCTATTTCTCCACATTTTTCACTCCCAAAAGGGATAACAAACCCCACTAAAAATATAATGTATGCAACTCTTTTTCCTCTCAAACAATACTACTAATTAATTCCTGTATCTGTACTTATTTAATAACATGTTTAAATTGACAAAAATGTTATCTGATTTGTATTTTACTCATCACTAATTTTCAGCAACTTCATTTGAACTAAGTATAAATTGAATTCAGCATTTTCAAAAATTTATAAACTATTTTTGTTTGCACTTAATTGTCCTATCTGAAAGATATAAAACAGGATAAATCTGAGCTAAAGAGAAAGGTCTAAAATCCAAGCAATTGTGTCTACCAAAAGCCTTTTTTCCTTTTATTTATCTAGTGTTCTTTTTTGGATAGTTTAAATTAACTGCCTACCAACAAAGAAATGTGGTTTTAAAAACACAAAATGTATTAATATTGTATATGCATTCTTCAAGTATGTTTCCCAGTTTTAAGTTAATTCTTAATAATTCTATTTAAATTACCTCTCAATTTTTAATGGCCATGACAATAAAGAAAGAGCTAAGCAGCCAAGCATTCTATCTAATTGCAATAAAACAATGATGCCCTTTTATAGGAAAATGTTATGGTTGTTTAAAAATATTTAGAAAATGTTACTGACCTTAGTAATATATTTAATCTACTCATGTGACATTTCATATCTGTAACTCAATGGCTGATTCTTAAATTACTTGAACTATAAAATCAAAATATGCTTCCCACGATGTTTTTTGTAGAGTAAAACAACTGATTAGTTAGGGTCATGGAAAGGTTAGGCAACATTGAAATTCTGTGGTTGTTTGTTTGTTTGTTTGTTTGTTTGAGACAGGGTCTTGCTTTGTATTTCAGGCTGTCCCTGAGCTCACTATGTAGCCCAGGCAGGCCTCTAACTCAGCAGTCCTCCTGCCTTTTCCTCCTGAGTGCTGAGATTATAGGTATGAGCCACCATGCCCGGCGAAATTCTGTATTTTCATATACCCTTTTCCTCTTGGCCACTTAATTATTTCTGAATTAGAAAGAATATCAAGGGCTGAAGGGTTAGCTCAGTGGTTCCGGCACCTGCCTCGCAAGCGCAAGGACCTGAGTTCGATCTTCGGTTACCACATATAATGCTGGGCGTGGTGGCTCACGCCTGTAATCCCAGCACTCGGTAGGCAGAGACAGGAGGATTGCTGAGTTCGCGGCAGCTTGCCTGGGCACCATAGTGAGCTCAGGGCCAGCCTGAACTACAAAGCGAGACCCTGTCTCCAAAAAGCAAAAAAAAAAAAAAAAAAAGAATATCAAAACTATTACTCAGACAATATATTTGTATAACTGGATAAAATCTTATAGTGTAGTTTAATTTTCTCACATTACCAATGAAATTATTATTATTATTATTATTATTATTATTATTATTATTATTATTATTATTATTTTGAAACAGGGTCTCACTTTTTAGTTCAGGCTGACCCTGAGCTCACTATGCAGCCCAGGCAAGCCTGGAACTCAGCAATACTCCTGTCTCTGCCTTCCCAGTGCTGGGATTACAGGCGTGAGCCACAGCTGGCACTGTAGTAGGTGGTATTGATTGCTTGTGGGCGTGAGTCGCCACGCCCAGCATTGTATGTGGTTACCGGGGAATTGAACTCAGGCCCTTGTGCTTGTGAGGCAGGTGCCGGAACCACTGAGCTAAATCTCCGGCCCACCAATGAAATTATTAACTAGAAGCCTTTTAAATGTCTCAGGATTTTTATAGGTACTTACAGCCTGAATTTTGACTACAGTTCAACTTTATGATACCCAGACTAGATTTCTTTTTAAAAATGCATCATGTGTCTCAAACTCAGGAATCTACATAAATGAAACTGAGTTCAAAAGTTTGCAGCTTCCCTTAAAGATAGTAAATTCAACTATTTAGCTTCCATAGATATAAACAAATGTCTCTTGCAGAGTGTGTGAAAATCTATTTGCATTCAGTGGAACTCTGTGTGATAGTATTAGCTCAATACTGCTGCTGAAAGATCAATTTTTTTTATCAGGCAGGTTGTTATTCTTCTATATTTAAAACAATTACACTAATTTCCTGGGATTTATCCTCTTCTAATGATTAAATCAACAGAAAAATTGTAGGGAGGTGATGTTTTAATCTAAATTTGAGTAAGGATATGTTATTATATTTATGTAAGAATCACAAGGTCAGCATTTGAACAATTATGTTAACCTATCACATGTAAGTACTAATAACCAAGGTCAGGTGTAGTCAGAGAAACAACCACAACAACAACAACTATAAATCTGATAGTTTCCCTGTCAGCTCAGAGTCACTTTCCTTCATTAAATGATAAATTAAATGATAATCACAATTCATGCATTTTAGAACAGACCTAAATAAATGAAGAATGGCTTGTTTATATATTTGTGTGAGTTTCTTTTCCACTACAATATGATCAGCAAATATATATTAGTTATATTAGAAAATCATAAGACTTGTCTGAAAATGACAATATTTTCTACTAAGTATTAAAGACTGAGGCCAGGCATTTGCTTTTTTCAGTTAATCATTTTCTTATCATTAAACTATGAGAAAAATTATGTACCATAATTTATTTCACAAGATTCCTGTAAGAATCAAATGAGATAATAGGGGAAAAGAAGTTCTTGGCAAAGTTGAAAGACTGAATTAATTAAAATCATCATAATTTATTTTAGATAGAATTTTTATTAGACATTTTTAAAATGTAACATGTCTCTACAAACTTATGGATGTGAGGGCATTTCAAATGAACATGAAAAGGTGGGTTTGTGTGACGTGTAAAATTTCCAGATAAAGCTTGAAAAAAAAAACTAGAAAATTTCAGCTCCTTTTTAATTTTGAACGTTTTTATTACATTATGCTTCTTAGAGAACTTCAATCTCAAAATTCATTTTGCCTAATATTTTTTAGCAAAGATTCTGGTAATAGCCCCATATTTAAAATAGAGATATTTTTCAATTTTAAAAGTACTATGTTAGTCTGAGAGAGCAACTGATTGGCAAAAGAGATAATTATTTTGAAGTTGGCAAAATTATGTGAATCAAATCAAAATCACTTTAAAGTTCTGGACTAAGATTAATTTATAGGATAGACTTGACTTTTAAACTTTAGTTTCTGCTGCTATAAACCAAACAATATCTTGTGTTTAACTTGTCACAACACAATACAATGGTGCCTGTGTTCACGAGTTTGATTGCTCCCATGGTTCCATGGGGAAGGTGTCCACTGTCTTGTTCATCGTCTGATGCAGAGTTTGTGAACAGAAGCAAAATTTTGCATGATGCATCTATTTGTCAATAGAACTGTTTGCAAACAAGTGTTCATAAACTGAGGTATCCCTGTGCTTTCTGATTCAAAACGCGTATGTAAGAATGCAAAAATTATTTTCCAAGCCACAAAAGCTAGCTATAGAATGTTCCTGTTCTGTAAGAATTATATATGCTGTCTTCACATGAGAGGACATTTGTAAATGGTTATTGGTTTTTTTTTTTTTTTTTTTTTTTTGAGACAGGGTCTTGCTTTGTAGTTCAGGCTCGCCCTGAGCTCACTCTGTAGCCCAGGCAAGCCTCAAACTCAGCAATCCTCCTGTCTCTGCCTCCCAAGTGCTGGGATTACAGGCATGAGCCACCATGCCCGGCACTGTGGTATGTGGTATTGATTGCTGGTGGGCGTGAGTCACCACACCCAGCAATGTATGTGGTTTCTGGGATTGAACTCAGGACCTTGCACTTGCGAGGTAGCCGCTGGAACCACTGAGCTAAATCTCTGGCCCATAAATGGTTATTGTTTTTAAAATGCAGTGCCCCTAGTTGTACATGCCTATAATCCCAGCTGGAGCCTGAGCCAGAAGGATTCCAAATTCAAGCCCAACCGAGACAACTATGAGCAGTACTTGTTTTAAAATAAGAAAAATAAGAAGGGTCAAGGATGTAGCTTCATGTGAAGGCTAAATTAGGGTTCAGAGATAGAGATAGAGATAGAGACAGAGATAAAGAGAGAGACAGACAAAGAGACAGAGAGACAAAGACAGACACAGGGAGAGACAGAGACCAAAAGAGAGTAGAGAAAGGAAACAGGAGGGACAAAGATTTACAATTACATTGTTAGCGTTTTAAATCTAAGTTTGCTGCATGGTTTTGGTCAATTTACATATATATTTAGTTATCTTCTCAGGGTCAGGAGTTTAGCTCAGTGAGGACACAGGTAACCTTGCAACCGCAAGGTCATGGGTTCGATCCTTGGTACTGCAAAAGAAGAACTAGGAATGATAAAATTATATATCTTTGCTGACATTTAACTTGATATAATAATGGGATTTGAGGGCCAGAGATTTAGCCCAGTGGTTCCTGCACCTGTCTAGCAAGTGCAAGGTCCCGGGTTCAATCCCAGAAACCACATACATTGCTGGGCATGGTGATTCACTCCCACCATCAATCAGTACCACATACCATAGTGCCGGGCGTGGTGGCTCACGCCTGTCATCCCGGCACTTGGGAGGCAGAGACAGGACGATTGCTGAGTTCAAGGCTTGCCTGGGCTACACATTGAGCTCAGGGCCAGCCTGAACTACAAAGCGAGATCTTGTCTCAAAAAGAAAAGTGTGTGTGTGAGGGGTCTTAAAATGCAGTGAAATGTACTTAGCAAGGTTAATCTGGGCAGGTCGCGGGCAGGGGGACAGGTGAGGTGCACACAGACGCCTGGGCGCAGCAGCCATGGCACACACACCCTGACCCCCATCGCTGCCGCCCACTCACGGTGGCTTTCATTTCACTGTGGAGCCTGTGCGCGCAGGTGCCCGTCGCGTCCAGGGGTCACGGCAAGGCTGGAAGTTACCGCGGCTCCCCTGGAGCCCGCTACAGAGTAGGTCTTAGCGTGGAAGGCTCCTTAGGAATAACAGAAACACGCTGCCCTGTGAGGGTTCACGCGTGTGACCTGGCACCTCCAAAGCTCCGCTCAGACGCCGGCTTCATGGCACGAAGTGAGTTTCCTACTCGCCTCTTTTGCCGCATGAAAGTGACCGCAGGTGGACAGGAGTCAGCAAAATACGCCCCGGATTAAAGTGGGTTTTGTTTGTTTGTTTTTTGAGACAGGGTCTCGCTTTGTAGTTCAGGCTGGCCCTGAGCTCACTATGTAGCCCAGGCAAGCCTCGAACTCAGCAATGCTCCTGCCTCTACCTCCTGAGGGTTGGGATGACAGGGGTCAGACACCACGCCCAGCATTGTATGTGGTTACAGGGGACAGAACACAGGACCTTTCACTTTCGAGGCAGGCTCCGGAACCACTGCGCTAAATCTCCGGACCCCGGATTAAAGTTTTAATAAGAGGTCCCCGTGCACGAAAAGACCCTCGGGACAAGACGTAGACTAGTCTGAGCAACAGGGGCGCGTCACTGCGGGTCCAGGACATTGCAGAGGCGTGAAGTCCGTGCAGTTCTCACGTGCAAGCGCTGCGCGACGGCGTCGAGACCCTTCCGCGGGAGTCAGCGGCCCCGGGTCCTGTGTGCCGGTCGTTCTGGGGCTGCCCGGGTTGGCCGGACGTGCCTGCCCCTTCCCGGCCGGCTGAGCCCCGGACCCTGGGCTTCCGGCTTGGCAGGCGGGAGCCCGCGGCCTCATAGCCCCCTTCAGCGGCCCCTCTTCCCGGGTCGCAGGCGGCGGCCGCGGAGGTTGCTGGGGCCGGAGCGACTGTGCTGTTTCGGGCTGCTCGGTTCCTCGGCCTGATGCTGCAGTGGAAGCTCCAGCGAGGAGCCCGTATCCGGGTTCATCAGTATGTTAAAAAGTCTGCTTGGGATATGTAAGACAAACCATTGTCTGTTGGCTTTGTTTTGTGTATTCCCTCATTTAAATTGTTTTTTTTTCTAAGATACATATGCAGTGCTAATATAGTTTCTCTGTGTGAGGGTGCCACACACACACACACACACACACACACACAGAGCCATCCCCACACCGAGGGGCTGCTGTGTGTCCCAGGCGAGACCTACTTGGAGCGAGGGCTGCGCAGACTCAGGGCTGCATTGGAAGAGGACAGTTCCCCGCGTTGAGAATTTTCTCACCCTCAAGACATGCAAATGACTTTTGTCATCTGTTCTTTTTCTGTTATTTGCATAGTTTTCTGCTGCAAGAGTGAGAAGTCAAAGATTAACCCTGCGGGGTGGGGGCACCCGGCAGCTCTCCGACCTTTTCCAGGGACTCAGATCTCCTGAGGGGGCCCCGGGCGCTCGGGACAGGAGACCCCTCAGCTTGCAGAAGGGTGCCAGAGAGGGGCGGGCGGGTCGCAGGCGGGCTGGGCACGTGGGCACATTTGGAAAGTTGTTCGTCCTTAGACCCTTCAGATCCTCGGCTAAACGTGGCCAAGGAAATCCGCATTTCCCCAGGTAACAGGCGACGCGTGACGTGGAATCGTCCGCTCTCCCTGTTACCGAGGCTCACGGCGCAGGGCACACATCTTTACACTTGTGCCAGTGAGTACAGTTGCTATTTGAAGAATCTTAAAAGGCCATGTTCTGTTGCACATGCTTAAGTGTTCTCCTCCATAAAAAAATGCAAGTATACTTCTGAGTGTGCATTCCACCTTGGTGCAAATTCGGAGTTGTGGGGCGGGTGGGGGGGGCCGTAGTAAATCTCTAAATGCATTTTACTTAGAGGAGGTTGACAAGTGTAGCAGGCTGGGGGCGAACGCAAGCCCCGCTCTGTCTTTGATCCCGCGTCTGTCAGCTTCGGACTCGTCTCCCGATCAGATCCGCTGTGTACCAGGGACTCGTGGGTTCATCGCTCGCATTACGCCCCGCACGCGCTGCTGGGCAAACGGCCGCGGAGGCGCGTGGGCCGGAGTCGTGAAGTGGCTCACTCCGCGGCTCGGCTCACAAATGACACTCGCGGTCTTAGTTCCCCCTTCAGGCTGGAAAAGAGCGGGTGCCGAGGGGCCTCCGGTCCTTGCCCGCTCCCCGGAGACCCCCGAGCCTGAGGCTGTGCGCGTGTGCCCGGTGCGCAGGGAGCGCGCCTGGCTAATCGGGTCAATGAAGGCAGCGGCTCCGGGGAGCGACAGACACACGGCGTCCGCCAGGCGGCCGGGAGCTTCGGAGGAGCCGGCTCGCCGGGAGACGCCGCTCGGGGCTGCGCGTGTCCCCGGCTGGGTCCCCGCGGGCTTCAGCTGCTCTCCTCTCCCCCCAGGCCGCGAGCAGCTCCGCGTGAACGGGCAGAGGAGCCTGCGCGCCGCCGCCGCCGCTCGGAGCGCGCCGCTCGGAAACTCCGCTCCCCCCGCGGTCACCGCGGACCCGACGGATCCGCCCCGCTCGCGGCGCAGATCGCACAGCAGGTGAGTGCTGCTTCCCCCGGGCCGGCCGCGCTGATTTCTGCAGTGAAAGTTCAGACGGACTCACGGGCTTTCTGCACTGCAGCAAGCGCTGCCCGCGCCGGGCCCAGGCTGGGGTCGCCGGCGGGTGTCCGAGAACGAGCCGGGCGTGTGCGCAGAATGACGTCGCGGAGCATTATTGTGAAATAGAGTAAACCTGCCCTACCTCAAAAGCAGGGAGGGAAATGCGAGGACGGAGCGGGCCTCTCAGGCTGCCCGGGTGCGCTGTCAGGGGGGCGCGCGCCGCTCCGGATTGTCCAGGAACTGATTTGTTGCTATTGCGCGAGAAAATCGGAGCCTGAAAACTTCGAAGTTAAATCAGGTGGGAGGAAAATGGGCAAATGAGCCAGCAGACGTCCTGCAGCTGGTTACCCCAGCGGCGCTGCTGCGCTCTCCCGGGACCGGGGATACGAGCGAAATCCCACGAGACTCTAACACTTTTCACTGTGGAATGGAATTTAAATAGCATAGTTTCTGATAACAGCTCTAAGACAGTGAAGCCGGAAAATGTCATAGTCATTTAATATAATCGATAGTCTTCGTACAAGAGAACAGGGCCCTTTCATAAGATAAATACATGACATAGCAAATAAAAAGTACCTAGTTTCTGAAGTGGGGATTTTTGAAATGATAAGTTTTATAAGGAAATTATTTTACTTTTGTTTAAATTGTGTTTTTAGCATCAATACAGTAAAATTGAGATAAGGTCACATTTACTAATAGTTTGTTAACTTTCCCTGTAATTTAGATAAGCTAACTCATATATTATCCCTTCTATACCCAGTTTCCTTATAAATGTGCTCTTATTACTTCTTCTTTCTACCTTTATCTCGTGAGATTTTTTTTAATCTAGAGATAATGAAAGAAACTTTTTGTTAAAGTTAGATTGTGATATCTGAACTTTTCCTTTTCTCCTTAGTTCTCCAAACTTTTAGTTTGTACATGTGAATACAGTCTGAAGGTTTTATTCTTTATTGTAGTAAGTTACTGGGTAAAAAATAATTACTGGGTAAAAAATAAAATAATTCCATCACTATAATGATGTAAGGTGTTTTGATTACTGCTTTTTATAGAGGAAGCATAGCAAATTCTCCTTTTCTGTTATAAATTGCTTCTCACGTGGTAAACATTATTTAAAATATAATCAGACATTATGAAAGTTTCACAAGTTCAATTTCATAATTAATATGTAATATTAATGTAGTGTATCAATTGGTAGTTGTCTTTATGTAAATATTTCTATTGGTTTCTTAAATATGCGTTATAGAGGGAGCACTCATGTTTCCTGAAATACTGACTCTACCTTAGCTGTAGGTAC